>JAQNCA010000014.1:9674686-9686326 GCA_029783725.1 Acanthurus tractus
GTCTCTTTTTTGCCAACATAGAATGTGCTGATCTGATTAATTACAGCAAAGTGTGCATATAATGTGACCAAATAATGCTTCTGTCACATAATGAGCAGGATGAACAGATCTGGACATTTGTAGTCTTGTTATCAGATGACAATGTGCCTCACTAACTAAGTGCATAGCTTTTTCTGTGTGATGTAAAACCTCTGCTTATTTGCCCTGAAGCTTACATCTTAGAAAGGAGTGATCATTTTTTTCTGTGGTTAGTTGGATCATTATTTATGTTTTACACTATGATATCATCAACAGTGGATCTGAAGATGATAAACAGGTTTTCAGCAGACAGCACAGGCCAAGTAGTAACAAACAGGCAACAAGTTCAGGCAAGAACGGCTGAGATGTGGATGCAGTTTGGAAACAAAGAAATGATAAACGCAATGGTAGCAGAAAGCTGCCTTACAGGAAGTGAAGGAGTGAATAAAAACATCTGATTGGGCAGCTGTTTGTCAGAGGAGAAAAAAAATCACTGAGGACCACTAGAGGGCAGGTGAGGTATGGCAGGATGTAAAAAACTAAAGAACTTGCACAGAGACAAGGAAATTCGAGTCCCCTACTTCCTGACTGTTGCATTATGTTGTTTTTTCCCAGTTTTTGGTCCCTTTTTGGGACTCTAAATCTTTTTGTGATACAAATCACCCTCATACATTTCCACAGTAAAACAAATACAGTAATTCAAAACACATTGCTGCAAAATGATGATGACGATGATTCATAAGTATCAAAAATTTCAGGCTCAGTATGAAGTGTTTACTGTGTTGAGAAATGTAAGATTTGTGACAACCTCCCTTCTTCACTTTGTGTCCCTGTGTCTTTTGTTTTGCAAGATCTGGGTTTGGACGGAGGGTCCTCATCAAGTTCATGAGGGAGTGAGGTGGTGTTCTTTCTACAGATCATCACCACCTCCCCCGAGAGATAACTTCTCCTGTTGCGGATGCAGCTGTTGGTTTTTATCTATTTATTTATCTATCTATTTATTTATTTATTCATTTACTGCAAGTATTTTTTAAAGATCCATAAATACTTGCTTTACTGATTGTTGATTTTTATGTATTTACCATTCTCTAAATAATTGTTTTGTAATTAAACATGCTTTTTCAAAACTTGAAAAAGCCAAGGAGCTGTGACAGGTTCATTCTCATCGTCGCTGCCCCACAGTATGTACCAGTGCAATGAAATGCAGTTTAGCAGCAAAAGAAACAGTTTATGTGCCATAAACTAATATAGATGAAGAGAATACACAAAAACAAATAGTGCAGTTATAGCAAGTATCACTGAGCTTTTTTCATATTAAACACAGCTGTTCAAACAGTAGCTTATAATGTTGAACTTATTAATAATCACATTAATGCAATATGTTATTTAATTTAAAGTGCGCCTTTTCTTAAGCTTTAACACTTTAAAATGAAATTTTTATATCAAATGCACCCGACATCACAACACGTCGTCAGTGTTTTCTGTTTGCAGTTGTTAGTTTTTATGTTTATTTTAGTACCTTTTCAGTCAGATTCAGTCAAACTGCCCATTGGCAAAGATGATAACTTTTAATCTTCATCTCTCTCTCTCTTTGTCTCTGTCTATCTATCTGGAAGGACAATGGTGAGTCGTGCCTGTTTGTGAGGCCAGTCTCTTCTCACTGAGACAGAAAGCAGGTCAGAGTAAGACTGGCTGTCCCTGAGACACATATTGTATAACAAGCTACCCAACAACACCATGTTCAAAAATACCCAATGCCGAACTGCGCTGTGTGCAAGTGTGTGCGTAGGTGTGTTGTGAGAACACATATACGTGTGTGTGTGTGTTGTATGTACGATAAATGTGAATGTGAATGAGTTTGGCAGTGATACATGTGAGTCATCAGAAAATGATTAATACAGTTT
The DNA here is from genome assembly GCA_029783725.1 of Acanthurus tractus. NCBI lineage: Eukaryota > Metazoa > Chordata > Actinopteri > Acanthuriformes > Acanthuridae > Acanthurus > Acanthurus tractus. Next base: position 9,676,609 of record JAQNCA010000014.1, read on the forward strand.
GTTTGCTTCACTTTCTTTTGGGGGGGGGCAGTTATTTAACAGTAAACGATTGATCAACAAAAAAGATCAATAATTTTTTCATTTAATATGCAATATTTCTGCATTTATCTTATATTTCTATCTTTGTTATGAATTTGTTTTATGTATTTACATTTTTCCAAACATTTCCAATAATGTTCGAACAAAAAAAGTGTTAATTTATTTTAACCTAACAGTACGTTTCATTTTTTATTTTTTTGTGTTTCATTTATCACAATATTTGGTGTATGCTGATAATATCTATTATTCAAAAATGTTTTTTTATACTTGCATACATTTCATGAAGTCTTAATCATGAATGCAGTTTCTGTTTCTACATCAGTGAGGCTTAAATAAGTGACATCAAAATCTCAATAAGGACATCAAAATTGCACTGATGAACTCATTATTATTGCACATATATGTTCACACAATATTTGTACATTGGTGTCTACGGCCTTGTGTAAGGCATTGCAATGTAAACTGTGTGCAGCTTTTGTTTGAGCCTGTCTCTTGTGCTGTTATGGGATCAATAAAGCTTTATTTAATCTTGCATGCATGTGTAAGTGTATGTGTGTGAGTGAACACAGAGTAAAAGGCAATAATTAAAACACTTAAGGCTAAAAACAAAGAAGAGGAGAAAAGTGCTGTTGCTAGGAAGAGATCGTGCTTCCTAATGCTGTGGTTCTGCCCTAGACTGTCTCTTTTAAGACACAACTATGAACTTATGCCTTCTGAACAGAGCTTCAGTGATATATTATTGTTTAGCAAGACAGTGTAATGATTTGGTAGATAGAAACAGGAATTTATAATCAATATGTGCATTCACAATGAGCCAATGAACAGAAACCAAGATAATGTAATCATATTTACTGGCTCACATTCATTTTCTGGCTGCTGAGATTTAAATTAGTTTCATTGAGAGCGGCACAGGGACGCCAGAGACGAGTACATTACAGTAATTAATACTTGAAGAAATAACAGCACGTCTCAGATTTTCTAGGTCATTTAAAAAGAGAAAAAGCCTTTTCTTTGGTTCATTTCTAAGAATACCACATGTGTTGGAGATTAGGTTGATGCAATTTTCAGATACAAGGTTAAATTTTAAAAAAAAAATGATAAAAACAGAGCGGAAGTTGTTAACAAAATTTTACCAGAAGATTTGCATTATACCCGAATAAAATATGAAAAGGTTCACACAGGGTCATCAAATGATCATTATGGATATAACACACTGAACAACAAACAGGGATCTGCTGATGAAGTTTGATTTAAACAAGCTAATTATTATTCCAAAAATGTTTTCATGTCAATGTTGTTGGATTTTATGACATAAAAAGATTTTTCTTTGTATCTTTGTATGTCCTCGCTGGTGACTTTGTATGTTTCTTTTGTTTCTTATCTTTCAGCTTGTGTTTGTGCTATTGTACATATTGCTGCACTGACTGGCCTTTACCTCTGTCAGATGTCCTGATGGGACTATTTAATGCAGACTGACATCTGTTTTTCTGTTTGCCAGAAGCAAATTGATTCACAAAGGCAAATATGATGGGAAAAGTCAAACAAGACTGATGTTCAAAGTCAGAAAACAGATGTAATTATTACAAATTCTGATATTTAAGTTTGATTTGTGCTATTCTGTAGTAAACACTTAACTATGAACACATTTTTGACACAAAAGGTGACTCGCTGTTAAGTGCAAAATAGAATATAGTTCATCTATAGTGACTAGACCTTGTTGTCAACTCAGTATCATTTCTCTTAGACTTAAGTTTGTCACATTTACAAACTAAAATGTCTAAAAATTACTATATCTTTGTTCTTGTTTTGTTGTGTTGTGCAATTACATTATCCCAAATGTTTACTTTGACAAAAGTCTTTTATTGAAGCCAATGATCTTTCTAAGCATTAAAATTAATTCATTATTATTTGGATATTAGAGCAGCACATACAGATTTCTTTTGCCGTGTAAAGAAAAGTCACAACATATAAAAATAATCCCCCTGAAAAGCTGATAATAGTGAACGTGTTAGCAAACAGTTTCCCACGTACATACAGCAGCAACAGAGAACTATTAACATCACTAAAAAATTAAAACATGGGTCAGTATTTAAAAAATTTAAATAAGGAAAGTTTCACCAAAGTAGTTAAACCAAAATATAAGTTCATCCATAAACATAAAATAGAGGACTTAGTTATTACTTTAAAAAAAAATTACTAATTGGAGTGACCAAAAAACATTCTATTTGACTTATTTCAGTAATGATTTGCAGTTGTGTGTCTGTCCACCTGATGCATGTTGAGAGCCATTATCACTTGTTCTTAAGTTCTGTTTTTTTTTCCTCTCACTCAATCCTGAGGAAAAATCCTTCTTTTAAATCCAAATACTCTATTACAATCACCAACCATCTTCAAGCTTGAAATTACAACTTCCGTTGCTCTAGAGTCACAAAGCCCTGATTGTTCCTCAATTAAATTTAAATAACTTTTTCGTCTTTAATTTGGATTTTTTAACACATCTGTTTTTCTGTTCTGTAACTTGAACTGATGTGTGTTTACCAGCTGAGCAACAGTGTTGTTGACGATGGAGGAAGGAGAGGATGGATAGACAGTCGGATAGATGGACGGATAGACAGTATAGGACAAAGAGAGGGAGAGAATGACTCATACTTCTACCTCCTCTCTCCATCTCTCTTCCTTCCCTCCCTCCTGTCTCTCCAGTCGTGCCTCACATCCTGATGGCCTTCATTCAAATCAGCATCTTCTCATTCATCCCCTCCCATTAACCAATAAGAGAGCTCGATCTTAGGAAAGACCGCCCCGCTTGTCTTCTTCCAGCAGCGATGCGCACACTCTGCTTCCCTCCTCTTCTTTCTCATTCGTTCATGCTAGTGTGCTGATCCTCATCCTTTGACCACAATGAATGGAGTCGGTGCGGTAAAGCAGCAGCCAGGGACAGAATAAAAAGATGAACAGATAGTGCAGGAGTCAGATTTTGTGCATGGGATTGTTGCCCACGATGCAGGTCTGAAGGCCAGAAATCTCAAACACTGAATCTGCCTTTAAGCTTTCAGGCCATGAAGTGCATCCAGGACAAAACACAAGCTCCTGCACACATATGCACACAGCAAGAGCAAGAGAGTTATTCCGTGAATATCTGTCAATAACTGCTTAGAGAGTGAGTGAAGAGACTCTACAAGTGTGAGGACAGTCAACGTCGTGCTGCGTTGTGTGTCAGTCACCACTGCAAACAAAAAACGATGACTTTACAGGGGCAGTTATTTTTCATTTTAACCAGGCGGGAAGACGTTCATCAAATATGTAGCGTCTGGTGAGGCAGGATTTGCACAAACACACACCGCAGCTGCAGCAGAGTCCTCTTACTGAGCAGCTAAACTTGAGCAATCAGTGATTCATGGTGTTGCTCAAGGGCACAACGACAGAAGCTGCTCAGGAAGGGCATCTCATCCTCACTTCTGCTATTTTAGAGAACCGTGCATTTGGAAAAGAGATATATTACATCTACTGCATTAATGTGTTTGTATGAGTTCCTAAAAATGTTACTGTTTTTAGAATCCGTTTTTAGGAAGTGTGAACAATCATCTTGGCTTTTAGCATGAGAACCGGACTGAACTGATATTCAGCCTGACATCATGTTCACATTCATGGTAAAGTCAATGTCTGTTTTTAAAAAGTGATGTAATAGTTTAGCTGACAACATTTCAACATAAGTTATTTATGTGTTTTGATTTTCAACGAACTGTGTGTTAAATCTTCATTTCTCACCATATCTGACCCAATTTTTGCTGCCTTTTTTTATAGATGTAGCGAATCAGTTGTGGAGGGAGATAAGCAGGGAAAACAGCTGTCAACGGCACAGTCAAACCATTATGACAAGTTCGAGATGAGTTTTTTTATCCTAAAACAAACATTTAATGTGAATGCCGCCATGCAAAATGTCTTTCAAAGGTGTATTTTGAAGGTTTCATTCGCATCAGGCAATGACGTTTTAGACTGTATGCCACTGTGTATTCCTTTCCTCTCGACCATGGAAACATGGGGGTGCAACATGGTGGACTCCATGACAAAGGGCCTGCTCCCTCTGCAAATAAAAAAGGCTCTTTTTTTAGGGAAAGGAAAACACAACCATTGCTATTCTCAGGTGATTATATGGAAATAAAAAGATGCTTAAAAATATGACATCTCTACCATATTCTACAAATAGATCCTCCCCAAATCCTCCACATTGGACCTTTAATTACAATTCTATCTGTAAGGATCTGTATTGCGGGTTTCCTGGTGGCCTTGTCATGTTTCTGGCCATCTTGCATATGTAAAGTCTAAATTAACCTATCCTTTTAGAGCTGCTTTTGTCTCCACACACTCTTGTGGTAAATATCTGGCACTGTGATCGATGTGTTTGCTGTTTACTGCAGGGCAGGTCATGTTTTTAGGGTTTGTCAGAGCTTTTTAGCTGAAAACAGCTTCCTGATGTTGCTAGAAACAACACAACAAAAGGGTATTAGACTTTTAAAGAGTTGATTAGATTTGATTTTCCAAAAAAAAAAAGACAGTCATTAAGGAGTCAGACTTTTCATGGCCTCCTTCATTAGCTGTAATTCAAAGCACTGTATGAGCAGTCAAGAAAGCTTTACACTGAACAATCTCACACGAAAGCACTAACGTTTTGTTTGATTGGCTTGTAAAAACTTCTACTGCTAATTTAAAGGCAACAAAGAATGCATTACAAATTCATAACCGGCTTTCAAGTCTTCAGTAATCTTGTAGGGTTTTTTTTTCCTCCCCACTTCTTATATTAATTTGCACTATGTGTCACTTAATGGATCTTCCGCTCTGTTTGGATGTGCCTCCTCATAAAGCCTCCATAATCCATAATAAGCAGCATCTTTCATGTGTTGAGGTGAAGTTAGTCCCTGAGGAATTCGCTGTGTGCTGCTCAAAGACGAGATTTCCTCTTAGAGATGAAAAGGAAACGAAAGTGGGTGGGGAGCAGTGCGAAAGAGAGAGCAGGGGAGTGAGAGAGGAAGTTCAGGGGGTAAAACTGAGAGAGAGGTGCACAAAAACAGTCAAAGCCCAAGTAGGGGGTAGAGTAGTTGATTGTGAATGCATGTAGGGCAGAGTGGAGGTAGATAACAGCAGCGGTGGAGGAAGCAAAAGTTTTGCACTTGTGAACTTAAAGTAAAAGAAGCTTTCTTAGCAAATTTTACTTTACTTTACTTTTATGCTAGTTGGGGCTGAGCTTTGAGGTTTTATTCATAAAGCTGAAATTCAATTCCAACTTTTTAGCATATTTCAAGGTAATTATGGCATTATTTTGCAAACATAAATGAATATAAATCACAAAATTGAATTGACACATTTCTAAAAAATGTCAAATGTATAATGTCAAGTTTACAGAGCAAGATGTGACAGCAGGGCTTTTGCATTGGATTGCATCAGATTGTAAAGGTGTAACCAATGAAGAGGTCACTGACTGTGTATTTGTTATGTAAAATGTTATCAGTAAAGTAACCGCATGCTGTGGCTATCATATTAATGGGCTAAACAGTTTAATATTTACCCCTCAGAGTAAAGGCAGAACTGCCCAATTACATAAAAGTACTTGAAAAATTGTTCATATTAAGTAAACAAATGCACTTTCCACCCACTGATAACAGCAGGGGCACATAAGACGTGTGCATTGTGAAATAACAGAGTGAAAGAGGGGCAAAATGACACCAAGAGGACATCAAAGTCACAGTGAGCTCAGCAGCAGTGACAGCAGCATGAGATGTCTCTGTTCTCACAAAGGGAAACGGTCAAATAACAAAGCTGCACTGATGGCTCATAGGTGGGATTCACGCGCAGCATCTCTGAAAGCATTGTGTACTGCAGCCATGTGACGTTTAACACTCACATATTCTGGCTTTAAGATCATCCTTTGAACATTTCTATCCCGAGAAAAGACAAACTCATCACGACATCTAATGAAGATGCAAAAGTGATTGAATTTTTTTTTTTTTTTGGTGATATGAAATGGGCAATGCAGTGTCAGGGAAGCAATAAAGCAAAAACAATTGTGGATGTGCATGTGCTGGGATTTTTTTTTTTCTTTTCATATGGAAAATCAGTTACAATCAGAATCTCAGAAAAGATCTAATATCCAAAATGAAGTTAGACAGCGCGCAAGACTTTCATATTCTGTAATTTCATTAGAGTTGGTCTGGGGAGAACTGAAAGTGTGTGTGTGTGTGTGTATGTGTGTTTTTATCATGGTGTATACAAAGCAGGAAATAGATACAGAGTCTTAGTACTTGGAGATAGATGGACAGATAGATAAACAGAGGTCGGCCTGGAAGGTCGGGTCAGCAAAACATCTGACTTTTCTTTGACTCTGATCGCTTCCAAACTTCACTCACATCGTCTATTGTTACCATGACAACAAAGACCCCTTCAACTTCTCAAAATAGGGATTTTAAACCCAAACCATGATTTTTCTTTAAACTAAACCTATACAAAGACGTTTGTGTGTCTAATCCACGCGAAATCTTAACCAGATCGTTGTCTTTTAATAAACTGCCCCAAGCTAAAGATGGAACATCTCTATTTTTAGCCTAATTGAATTTTCTTAAAGCTGCATCAACCTAGGCTCAATTTCTCTTCAGAAATAGAAAATTCTCTTCCCCTCATTAACCATCATAACCTGAGTTTATTCAGACACGTTTTGGTTGACAACAGTAACTCAATCATCCCAAACAGGTTGCACTTCACGGTGGCCACTTCTACTTGCATTTACTGCATTTTACTTCCGACACACACTGAAGGGGACCACACACACGCACAGGTTAACCACTAGGCCTCCTTATTTATTTGGTTATTTGATTTGGAGAGCTTGTTAGAAAAATTATCACAGTTAAAATATGGGTTAAATATCACATATATTGTCTTGTTTCTTCAACAGTATTTTCAACTTCGCAACTTTGTTATTTTTGGGTGCAATAATGTCAGTCTTGCTTCCAATTATTAAACTTATATTTCATGGAAATTTTGATAGCATTAACAACGAGTAGCACAACACTGTCAAAATTAATTTTTGTTTTCTGTGTAGCAATTGTTAATAAAATGAAAAATACTGTTTTAAACTCTCCGATAAACCATAATGAGTCATTTGTCTGGAGACATGTTCCAGTCTTCGTTACCTGATCATATTATACTGATCTGTAATGGTCCCATTAGTGCCCCCTTGAGGCCGAATGGCAAAAACACCCGCAGGTTACTTTACAGTTGTTGAGAACTGGATGTTTCCCCCAAGTCAACCACATGAGGCATCAATGAGCCCATTTTAAATCCCCAAAACATGTTGCTTTTTTAAATTTAGCTTGTTTGAGGGATTTTCAAACCTCCTCACTTGTTATAGGAGAGCTATGATAATTAATAATTTCAGGAAAGATATCTTGCTTTATTAAACATGATTTCACACAGACAGAACTGAGAAAATATTCACAGAGATGTGTACGTCTTGCATTATAAACTCACACTCCCACACCGCCAAAACCACCATGGATGAAAAACCTCACAGGAAATGAAAACCAGTCCTCTCCTGAACACTATCAGATCAAGGAGAGTGTATGAAGAAAAAAAAAAACACATGTATCCAAATCTGTAATTGACTGAGCAGAGCCGAGTGCTGCAGAGAGGAGCGTAGAGGCTGTATGATCAAACAGGGGTCTAAATATAGGATGCTGCTGCATGATTTCTTCTGCTTGAGCGGGGAATCACCCAACCTCAGCTGAGAATGAGAGGAGAGACTAAAAGGAAAAGAAAAGAAAAAAGAAAGCAAAGGAAGATGTGAAGTCAGGGCCATGTTTAGAAAAAATCTTTTGGTTCTGTCTGTGTGTGATTTTGTATGTGTGTCTCTCTGTGTGTGTTTGTCTGTGTGTGTTTATGTGCTTGCGAAAGGAGGGGGGAAGATATGTAGGCCCAGTCACATGGCTGTGCATCCTTTCACATCCATCACAACATAGGGGAGGGCCAGCAGTACAGTAATCTCTGTGGATCTGTTCATAAATGCTGGCTGCTTTTCAATCTGTCTATCATCTCACAGTGCTAGTTGCAATGTTGTGACCTCAGTGGAAAGTGACTAAAAGAAGCAGTTGGTCCATGACAAGCATCATGAATGACACAGAATCTGCATCTTTGACAAGTGCATCTAAAGGGAGTCTCATATCACATCCACCAGATTTCATTCATATTTTTAACAACTAATATGGTGAGATTTTCCATTTTACCATTTTACCATCTGAAGATATTGTATGATGGCTTATTATGTGACAAGGAACTCACAGTGGTTTGCCCTGATTTCATAAGTACACATGGAAAATTCAAATTGTGAGTCTTAATGGATGAACTTTAAACTTTAGAAACAAATATGTTTGAGTTGAAATAAAAATAAATGACATAGGAAGCCTTTTTGCGTGTGTGTGAGTGTGTGTGTGTGTGCATGAAGACTTTTTGGTACAGGGTCATTGGTTGAAAATGTTGTGTTGTTTCATCTGTAAAAATCCCCTCGCGTTTTGTACAATTTTACTTCTTATGGTTTTTCTACATGTACACAATCTAACCCTGTAGAGTAGCCTAAGTGGGTATAACTTACAAATTTATGGGCTAAAAACAAAACGATACAAAATGTAATGAAGTTTTAGCTAAATAAAGTCACAGAAAAAATACATCCCAATCAAAGGAGAATGCTTGAGTAACGGGCCCTCTAACCTCTGCAAAAAATAGAAGAATTAACAATATACAAAAAACAAAATGATTAAATAAAGATTAGGCTATTTGTTGGTAAAATAAATGAAAATACATTTACCTCCATGCACAGAAAGTCAGATTATTTCATAGTTTTTAATTGTATTGAGTATACGAAGAAAAATACACTTTTAACCTGGATTTCACCTCATATGGCTGCTACAAACAACCTTGTTTACGCAGAGGGTGACATCTTGTGGCCAGCTGTGGGACCTCACTGTCATATCAAAAACCGCCAACAGGCGGCAGAGTCATCAAACACACCGGTCTTTTGCCACTGACTTCCTCTCTTGACCGGACTCCTTTTCTTTTCTGTCGGCACAGAATATCTTTCTCTTCCGGTTGTCGTCTGTTCGTGTGGCAGGTATCATTTTTTCCCACCGAAGTGGACTTTTAATATCTAAATCAATCTTGGTGTATAGAAGATTCCCGCCTGTAATCATCTTCCCACTCTGATTAATCACTTCACTGGGCTTATGTCCATCGCATTATGTTTTACATACGATTCTCAGTAATGGTTGAAATTTATATCTGAAATAAGGCTGCCTAAGTAAAGCGTTAGCTTAACGTCTACTAGCCGGCTACATCCTACTAGCCAACTGTCCCCTTTTAAAAGACGGAAACTACTAACATTTTGCACAATAATAATAATCTCATTTTGGGTCTGAAATGAACTTTTAAGTCGAAAGATATTTTTAAGACATCCTACGTTAACTATGTATAAAGTATGCTTGGTTCCCGGCTAGCGAAATATTAGCTAACGCGTAAGGGGGAGCAAGTAATAGAGATGCTAAATTGCGGTTGTTGTCTAATTATTCCCCATTTTTTCTTCAGATTTACCAGTGTTGAAATGGCCAAGTCAAAGAATCACACAACTCACAACCAGTGTAAGTAG
>JAQNCA010000014.1:9696233-9710673 GCA_029783725.1 Acanthurus tractus
AATAAAAATAGGTAAAAAAATACTCTTGAGAAATAAAAAGACAGAAAGAGAAAAAGTACTATATACATATATAAGTAGAACTGCTCTAATGCAACACTAGTCAGGTCAACAAAAAGTCCTGTTCACATGTAAAAATTGCATCCATGTAACCTCTTGTTTTGTTTTGGTCTGCAGGACGTTCAGGACCCATCTGTGATTGTCAACTTCCCATTGGTTGAGAATGAGGAAGTGGCTCTGATCGCCTGGACGACCACACCCTGGACACTGCCAAGCAACCTGGCCCTCTGTGTCAACCCAGAGTTTCTGTATGTCAAGGTCAAAGGTGAGAGGCAAAGATTGGTTTTTCAATTTTATGATGCTACTGCTAAATCACATACAATTTCTATTTGAATATTAAGAAGTTAGTTATTGTTTTCTGATGTGGTCTTGGAGCTGTTTCACCCACAGCTGTGATTAGTTTTCTAGCTGGGAGTATCTTGTCTTTTCCCTTTGTGCAGCAAATCAACAGCATCTTCAAAGAGCAAGGTTATTTTTGCATATGTATGTTTAGTTGTATGAGTAGATTTTTTTGTCACTTGTGTAATGTGAACACAGAATACACCTAAATCCTACTTAGAAGTGGTTTTAAATGCGGAATTGCACTGTTCAGGTTCTTGAAATCAGTGTTTGGTTTCCCTTGCTAATAAATACATTAACTGGCCTGCTGACTGGGACCGAAGGCTTCTCTGCAGAGCGGATTGCTTTGAAATGTTTTGATAGAAATTGGTCTCTGTGCTCTCCTGCGGTTGTGGTGCTTTCAAGTTACTGTCAAAAACACAAATATTTTGTTGCTTTTGCTGTCTTTTCTTTTTTTAAAATCATTGTAGGAAAAAAAAAAGTGTGCTCACATATTCTGACACAAACATGTTTACGTTTTGGATTACCTGAATTACAAGAATTGGTAGTTTGTTGAGTGATGCTGCTTTAATGCTATAGCCTAAGGCCAAAGTTGTCTGACCAAAAATCTTGTTCCCCCTGTGACTTTAGTGATCTGGATCACAGTTTTAGCTGATGGGTGTTTTTATTCAGAAAGAACAAACAAGAACAAATTAACAGAGGAGTGCTGCCTCTGCAATTTGTACCCAGAGGAGGGGATTTCTGAAGCATAATTTTGTTAGTGGACTTTGTAGCCTTTGGCTGTGTGTTTGCTGATGAAGTAAGACAAGGGCTCTGTGTGACTGGAACATTGTTTTTAACTACAACTAACCAGACATTTCACAGTCATGGACAGTAACTTGATGCAAAGGCAAAGCTAATGTTAATATGGACTCATTAAAAACATTGTGTGTCCATCAAGTACGTGTAAACTCACCCACGTAAAATAGCCCTTTTAGATTAAAACAAACAGCAAATAAATATTGTTGTGTACTCACTTGCAGCTTAAGGTGTCCACTTCTTAACAGCACAGTCAAACATAATGGATTTTGAAAAGCAAATAAAAGATAAAACCTGCTCTCAAATCTTTTAAACACAAAACACAAGGGTTGTTTAACATCCATTGTTTTTTTTACATTCCAGGCTGTCGAGCTTTTTGTCATTACCCTCCCCAAAAACTTTTTTTTTTGGTCTCACATTACCTGTTTGAGTTTAAATGCAGGGTCATTTGTGTTTTTTTGCCTAGTACAGCCAGATGCCATACATTAGTTGCAATATGCATTCAAATGTTGATTCATGATTTTTATGTCAGCGTTACAAATAAAGTTTCAAAGCTTCAAACAGTTCTCCAAAGCATAAAAAGAAAAACATATTAATATTGACAGTTTGTTTGCTATGGTTAGCTGTTCAGACGCTGAGCTAGCATGTGCACTACCTGGACCTAGAAATATAAGCAGCTATATTGACTTAAGCCATCATTAATTTAATTGTTAATACCTCGGCTTTTACTTGTATGACATGTTGAAATGTCTTTGGCCAAAAAGGCTTATATCTGTTGCTTAAACCGACCCTTTTGGTCATATATACATGTGTGTGTGTGTGTCGGGTACATTTGTGTGTAGTTCAGACATGAGAGATGTGGACGAACTTCAAATCAGGTCATTAAAAAAAGTGTTGTCCTTGTTTAAATATATAACAAAGACACTCCTGAGAGGTTGCCAGTGTTTTTCTGTCACCCTCCTGCTGTAGCCTTTGGTTCCTTGTGAGAGAAACTGGTGGGTTTTTAAAAGGGTGACCTAGATTCATACCAGTGTGTCATAGCCCATTTGATCCTGCAGGGGGCACTGTTGAAGCACAGTCCATCTTCCTAGCTGCACTGCCTGTGCTGTGCTGCATGGGAGACCGCCTTGGAATACCAATGAATGTTTTTTTGTATCAGCTCAGTCTCTCTTTTATCTCCCGTCCTCTCTCTATCACTCTCTCTCTCTCTCTCTCTCTCCATCTTCATCCAAATTTTTGTTCCCCCTCATTTTCTTATCACTCTCTTTGCCTCCACATCCACCTGCTTTTGTCCTTCATTGTTCTTATTTTCTGTCTGCCGATCTCATTTTGCGCCTGTCTCTTTCGCTCGCTGCCTTTGTCCCTGTTTGAGTTGAGGGCTGTCAGCAGCAGCAGGTCTGAGCTGTGCAGTCATTTGTCACACCACTGAGAGAGAAGAAACATCTTTTATTGATGCTGCCCCCTTCCCTCTCTTTTTGTGTCTCGCTGTCTCAGACCATTTGGTTTTTGCCCTCTTCACAACTGTTGTCCCTGCTGTTCTCCACCTCTCTTATTCTTCCTAAAACCCCGATTTGGCCAATTTTTTTTTTTTTTTGGGGGAAGGCTCTCTCCCCAAAAATGTCAGGCAGTTATCCTACATGAGGCAGCAACTTTTCAAGAAGCTCAGTTGCTGGTTGAATGGTTGTAACCACACACTGGGGTCCTTACATGACCTTGTCTTTATGGCTGACTGTATTATTATGAAGCAGGACTTGTCATTGAGGTTTAGCAGACGTGCATGCAGCAGAGCTATTTGATAACCTGGAATCAATGATGCTTGATGGGCTGCTGTTTATCATACATGAAATTGAGGATAATAAACACGTGTCGTTCTGCAGTGGTTATGTAGATGACAGACTGTAAAATCTGACCAGAGCTCCCCCAAACAAAACCCTTTCACATCTTCATGATTGATATTTTCAGTCCTGTGAGGTTTGAAAACTGCATTCCAACATAATGTCTTAATCTTCTTCAAACATGCCACTGCCATGTGAAGACTTGCTTCACATTGACCTTTTTAGATGATGTCATAAATATTGCAGATTGATGATGTTCTTTATTGTTTCTGCATTTGTATTTATCGCCATAGACAGTACAGCACAGTAGGTTCATTCTTTGGTTTCCACTTTTAATTTAGATTTTACTTTATGGTACTCAACATTTTTAGTTTTATTCTGCCAATACTTTCCCTTGACATGCCCCTTTGACCTCAACCTCTGTGAACATTCAGTTTCTCTATATTTATATCTTCTGCAATGTTTTGTACTTTGTCCCTTTTTAACTTTTTTTTGCTTTATTGTACAATGAGTCAACAATTAACAGCACTTATAAGATATAATAGTGTCTCTGCATTAAGCTTGTAAAAGTCAGATACATAAATGATTTAGATACAGCAACAAAATTATTGTAAAAACCATTTAAGCAAGGAGGATATACATACTTTTTTTGCCATGTCAGTTCTCTATAATTATGTTCTTACTGTGTTTAGCCCAAAATGGGATGTGTGCTTCTTTAAAGTGCTGTGTAATCCATATAACAGCAGTTAAGGAATTAATATGCTGAGCCTCGGGTTAAGGACAAGTGATATTTATTCCTCACACAGGCCTGGCAGCAAAGTGTGAAAACCTTGGTCAACAAATGTATTTATGTGTTTTTTTTTATTTTCTCAGATAACGCCACAGACAAGACATACATCATGATGGAGGCCAGGCTGGGAGCTCTGTTTAAGTCTGAGGGCGAGTACACTCTCCTGGACAAGTACGTACAAAAGACCATCTTAAAAAAACATCGTGTGCAATGACTGATACCCTAATGAACCCAAATTAAAAACAACAGTTCTTTACTGAGGGTTTTGTCTTGATGATACCTCTCGAGTTGTGAAACTCCCCACTGATTTGTAAATGTTCTTTCTATGTATTTTAAAGCCTCCTGCATGCAGGCTTATTTCCAAAAAGCCACAGTTAGTGTCCTGTGTGTAACCCTAAATCAACACTAACTTGTTACTTCAACCACAGCAATGATCTAAATTTGACAAAGTAGTTGAGTTGTTCTTTCCTAACATTAAATAAGTAACCTCAGACTAAAAATAAAATTGAATTCTGACTCATGGTTTTACACAGGATACGAACTCTCCACCTCAACCTGTTTGCTTTCTGTGTGGACTTTCTGATATTCTGAAGCCTGTGCTGAACATTCTAGAACAATCTAGGCTTACCATTAAGACATGATCTTTAATGAGCGGCTGAGGAATAATTTCCATGTAAAAAGACATTAAAGAAGACATGAAAAGAGGACAAAACTAATAGTATTTTCTCTGTAATAGTTAGCTTGCTGCTAATGGTTACTGAAGCTAATACAGCTAACCCATGTTATGACACTGAAAGTTACTTCAGAGTTGCTGTATTTTCCATTTGGTTTTTACTCCTCCACTGCCCCTCTACTTTGAAATAAGTTGCAATATAATTTCAGGCTGCAATAAATATAGTTCATAAAGGTGAAAATGGCAAATCATTCACCAAAATGATGATGGATGATGGTTATGGTGAGCAGTGAAACTTCCAGCCTAATAAGTTGAGGAAAATTTAAACCCAGCAATGTTCTTTCAGCTGGCATCAAGCTCGGTTTTCACATTCACTGTAAAAGATTTTCTTCTGAGTTAAACTCAGAGACTCACAGGAGAGTTTGTAAATGTGTATTTTACCAGCCGTGTGTTCTGTGAAGAAAGCAAATTCCCAATTTCCCTGTTTAGGGGATGATTGTGGAGCAAAAGGGAAAGTACAGAATCGAGTGGGGAAAAAAAATTGTTTGAGGTTAAATCAAGAAAACACCTGAGTAAATAAAGAATACTCCATGTACTGTAATGTGATGGAGCACATTTCCAGGCAGAATTTATAACCACTCATCCCATTTACTGGACAAATTAACTGGCAATAGAGACGACACGTTGAAAAATGTCTTAACTGGCAGGTGCTTCCTCTTCAAGGGTGAATGAATTACCTTGCACCTTCTACAAGGACAAAGTCCCCATACATAAGAGCACAGATCTCTTTATTTATGTAATAAGAGGAAACATATAATATTAATGATGCCAACACAAGCTTTAACCTTAAACTGAGATCTCCGGAGATCCTCACACAGTTTTTGTTCTTACCAAATTAAGACTTTTAAGTCCATTTTCAGATACATTTTTAAGTCTGTAACAATACTCTGTTATTATTAATAGTTTTTTGTCTATCATGTTCTTTAAAAATTGGCTGGAAGCACATCCATTCTTTCTTAGATTCAGATTCCTTTATTGCCATTTGTGAAAAAACACATAGGAATTTTTCTGAGTGCTCACAGGACAGTACTGAAGTTCTTCCTTCGTGTACGAGCACACGGAACCACTACGGCAGCCATTGATGGCGCCATCTTGTGTTGACACGTCACCAGGTGTTGGCATGACGCAGAGAGGTGTTCCTCTTTGAAAATAATCATAATGTACAAAACACCGTCCTTATGCTCCTCCCACCAACACTGCTTGCGTGAAGCTGACAAGTGGGAGAGATATGTGCATAGAAATGGTTAGCTAGAGGAAACATTAGAAAGATTCATCCAAAGGCTCCATGTTTAAAACTTTGACTGCTGGCCACATGGCTTTTCCTCTAGTGCCATGATGAGGTTGTTGTCCGTGGCTTCGAGTGAAATGTCTCAACGTTGTTGGACTGCTTTGACATTTGATCCAGACATTCATGTCTCCCTCAGGATAAATTGATTGATGATCCCTTACCTTTTTCTCTAGCACCATTGCCAGGTAAAAAACTGTCCAGTGTTCAATAACCAAATTACGATCCATCAGTTATATTTGTGCGTGCTAATTAGCAAGCAAGCTGAAATGCTTGAGACACCTTCATAGTCAGTGTTTTCTGTTCTTTAAGTGTTGCCTGTATTTTGCAGAACTTGTGCTTGTTCCTGTTTTCCTGTGTTCTGCAGCTTAGTTGATACAAGGAAGAAGAATCTCAGATTTTAAATTAAGGACCTTGTGTTCTATGTGTTTTCAGATTTCCTGGCAAGACGCTTAAAGGGAAAAAATACAAGCCTCTTTTCCAGTACTTTGGCAAGGTTTGTAGACTGCGTGTTCTTGCTCCTGGCTTTTTCACAGGTTTATGTATTATTTGTCACAAAATAAAGATAGACCTATGTCTCAATTCAATTACCTGTCTGACCACAGATTCTTAATCTCTCTCCGTATATCTATGGCTCTATTTCTTTGCTTCCTCATCACTTGGGCCCCCTCATCTATTTCTCCTTGTTTCACTTCAGTGTGGGGAGAAAGGAGCGTTCCAGGTGGTGACAGATAACTACGTCAAGGAGGAGGAGGGTACAGGGGTGGTCCACCAGGCACCGTACTTTGGAGCTGTGAGTGAGCTATTTTCTTTCTCTTTTCATTACTCTTTGTAGGAAACATGTTGTTAACTTTTAATCTAATGTCCTGTACCACTGCAGTTAATCTGTTTAATTTTTGTGATTCAAAGATGAATCTTTTGCTTAATAAAATGTCTCAAGAAAATGCCAAGTCTCAAAGTGGCATAAAAGGACTTCAACAATCCTAAAACTATAAACAGCAAGTTCCATTATTTGGATGCTTGTGCGGCAAATGTTAAACAATTTAACTTGATAAAATTTTCCATAATAGGCAATTATTTTAACATTACTATAGTCTTTTACCTAGAGTAAAAAAATGTATGGCAGCATGACAGGAAAACTGCAAGAAGTGGAGAATCAGCACCTGCTATGAAGTGTTTCCAAATATTGTTACATAATGGAAGTTTTCTGACTATTTATCAGAGTTTTGGGTGTTAGTCTGGTAGTCAGGACTCTATCAAGACCAAGTCCCAAAACAAGCTAGACTTGTAAAAATCAGGAAAAGCAGAGACAGAGTAAGAGGTACAAATAGAGCTTTTCAAAATGTAGAATTGCACAGGTTGAGTGGATTATGGCTGCTGAGAAGGTGGAAGGTGAAGACAGTGTGCTGCCAGTTCTGTGTAACTTGGATTAGATTAAATCGAGTTATTTACTTTTAAAGCATCGCCTTTAATAAGTTAAATTGTCTGGTGCTGCAGATGCTCATATGGCACACACTCGCACACGCACACAAAACATGGTCATTTTTTCGGGTATAACTCTTTGAATGTACCTGTGACTGTAAAAAAAAGTCCAGGACTGTTATGTCTTTCATGTCCGTCTAGAGGCATTGCCTTTACTTTTATAACTAAATTCAATTATTTTCTGTTTCTGTATTTGCTTCTGTTTTCTAAGTTTGCAAAGAAATTTTTGAGCTTATTTTGTTTGTGTTTTCTTAAGTTGTATTACTTTGACTGCCTTTAGCCATTGTAAGTGTAGCTCCTGTCTGCTAAAGGGGACACATGCTGCCTTTGGTTTATATGTCCCTTTATAAGGGCGTGTAGAACTAAACTGAAACTTGAAAAGATTTCAATTAATTTAATCATTAATATGTTTTGTGGTCCAAAACGTGAGCTCAAAACCTACTCATTTATATAAAAAATGACCTGTGACCCTGTTTGGGTAAAACGATTTAATTAAGAATCTTGAATTACTTTTCATCTTGTTTCCTACACAAATAATGTTTGTTAACAAGACTAGAACAATGGCTCACATCTTGTTCTCATTGCTTATGAGGAGAATTAATCACATATTTGTGTTCAGTGCTATAGAGTCAGTTTTCCTGCAGTCTGGAGGCCAATACTTCAGTGCTACCAGAGGTATTTGGTCATTGCTTACAGGTTAGATGCCCTTGTCAAGGGCAGAAGGAAATCCCTGTGGCTGTAGCCAGCTGTGGAGACACACTGTCTTATTTCTTGGCCTTTTTCACTTGTGGAGGGTCAAGTAAACCCTCTAATCCTAACATCAACATGTCACCTCTTTTTGCATTTTAATGTTAGATATATTTTTTAATTTGGTTTTAAGTTATCACATTGATATTGATTACCAGGTAAAATCCAAAGACACAAA
This sequence comes from Acanthurus tractus, assembly GCA_029783725.1. Taxonomy (NCBI): domain Eukaryota; kingdom Metazoa; phylum Chordata; class Actinopteri; order Acanthuriformes; family Acanthuridae; genus Acanthurus; species Acanthurus tractus. The sequence continues at coordinate 9,704,478 of JAQNCA010000014.1, forward strand.
TAGATTTGCTCTGAAGATGTACAGAGAGGAGGAATGTGTTGCAGAATTACGTTCTTTAAATTTTATGTTGTTATGACTAGATGTGAAATGACCCTGTGAGCCATCCATCTTGGATCTTGACAGTGTGTTGGAATACAAAATGCATCCACAGCTGAATGTCTTCAGATCTTTCATGCATAGCTGTCACATACCAGTGACGCTTGTACAACACTGCAAAAAGTATCTAGCTCAACTAGGAATTTAATATGGAGTCATAACATGTCTTTTAAACAAGTGAAACTGGCTGCCAAAGGGGTCAGATATTTGCTTATTTTTCAGTGTTCAATGTGGTCTGTTGGGAGAATAACATTTAAACAAATAAGCTTAAAATTAATGTGTCTCATCCCAAAGTCAGAGGGATTAACTATCACAGAAAACTGAGTTATTGAGTAATATTAAGTAATTTAATAATTGTTTCATTTTATTACAGTAAGTATGTTTGGTTTTTGCAGTGAATTAAATTTTGGATACATACAGTTTAGCCCTTCTAACTGTTCAATATTCCTTCTGTAGGATGATTACAGGGTGTGCACAGAATTCAACATCATCCAGAGGGACCAGGCTCCTATCTGCCCCGTTGACGCCTCTGGCTGCTTCACTTCAGAGGTCACTGACTTCGCAGGACAGTATGTCAAAGTGAGTGACACATCAGACATTTACATGAAGATTAGGTTAGCACACATTTCATGCATTTTACCTCTGGTGAGAGCCAGTAGTATGATACACAGGATAATAGCTGGTTTAATTCAGCATTTCATTTCCTGCATTTGGCGCACTCACTCTCTAATTCATTTCCATTTCCTCTATTTATATCAAAAAATCTTTTTGCAATGATTGCTTCCTCTTTCACCCTGAACAGTTTGACTGAACTGTGCCCTTTCTTCTTAGTCCCAACTGTTAATGCTTTATTATATTGTGCCATGTAGTGACTGAAATTAGACTGAAGGGTTTTTAATATTTTTTTCCAAATGTAGTTTCAAATTATGCTTTACGTGATCTTTTCATTGATGTGGAGGGAAATCAAGGAATCTACATCAGAGCAGTTTCACAGTGTTTTGTCGAAAAACCTGCTGCCAAAGCACATTGTCTCTATTAACCAGTGCACTGGTTGCCCTCCTCCTCCTCCCTGTCACACCCAGTTTCATGAACATCCAAAGTGGATAATGAGTGAAAAATAACAGTCATACATGGTCAGATCACTATTTCACATCCTGGTGCAAAATCTAGGGAGTGGGCCTGACCTGCCTGGCCGCTAACAGTACAGCGTTAGCTAATAAAGAGCATGCAGCCACAGTTCACTGAAAGTTTGTCATAATCCACTTTTGAAACATGTCAAAAACAAGCGTGAATTTCAAGACTGTCTGAGACATTCTTTATTGCTGTATAAAAACTCAAAGGTGATCTGAGGGAGCGTTAGTTGCGACGCAGGCTAAACAAAGTAGTTTCGAGGGACAGCTCCTCCTCTCTATTGCAAAAAGAACCCAGTATTTTATACAGCATGAGGGCCTCATCTTACACCCAAAAGAGCCTGCAGGTTAGCGGCTCCAGCAGCAGAGTCAGGGTTCAGAGCCCGTCTCCTTCTCGGTGCCGTGGATCTTCATATGACAGCCGTGGACGCTCAGGTTATCGTGGCACTGCTGTCGAGTTGGGCACGGAGATACACCAGCAACATGCTAATGAGAAAGAGGAAATGCAGGAACTCAATGCCAAGTTTGCAGGATATATTGAAAAGGTCCAGGCACTGGAGCAGAGAAATGCTGCTCTCCAAGCTGAGCTGGCTGCATTGGAAAGCCGCTACAAGGGGGTTCCTGCAGGCATCGGAGAAGAATATGAGCTCAAGTTTAAGGAGGTGCGAGAGCTGATTGAGACCCTGACTAATGAGAAAGGAGCAGCGGATATCGAAAAGGGCTACATTGAAGAGGAGGTTGAAGTGTGGCGACTAAAACTAGAGGAGGAGCTGGCCCTTAAAGAAGAAGCTGAATTGATCCTGAAAGAGTTTCACCAGGATGTTGACAATGCAACACTGCAGAAGGCAGAGCTGGAAAAGCGCATAGAGCAACTGGTGGCAGAGATAGAGTTTCTCAAGCAGCTGCATGATGAAGAGGTGGCGGACCTCATGAAGCAGATCGAGGACGCAAAGATTTCATCAGAACTGGATGGTGATAGACCTGATCTGGCTGCTTATCTGCGCAACATGCGCACAGAGATAGAAGCCGTCGCCGCCCGCAACGTCCAGGAGGCTGAGAAATGGTACAAGAGCAAGTTTGACACCCTCAAGCAGCACGCTGGCAAACATGAGGAGCAAATGAAGACCATGAAAGACGAGATCACAACCTTCCACAACCAAGTGACAGACCTGCAGAACCAGATTGATGGGCTGAGGGCTCGCAACGCAGCCCTGGAGCAGCAGCTGGAGGACATGGAGATGGCTCACATGGATAAGGTTGGAAGCCTTGAGGGTGTCATTGCTCAGTTGGAGAACCAGCTCTGCGAAACCAAACTGGAGATGACCAAGTATCTCCAAGACTACCAGGAACTACTGCACATTAAGCTCAAGCTGGATGCAGAGATCGCCACCTACAGGAAGCTTCTAGAAGGAGAGGAGAGTAGGCTTGGAATTGCCAAAGAGTGAGTGAAAGGAGCCGCAAGTCCAGCAGCCACGTAAAAGAGCAGAGCATCGAGGACAGATCGACTGATTGTAGTTATAAAGACTCCCCCATCGTACCCATTCTTTTACTGTTTTGTCCTCCTTACTGCAGTTATCAGAAATGTGTCAATACTAGTTCTAATCTGACACCCGAGTATCAGTACAGATACTGAAAGATTGAACTGTACTTTGAGAGAAGCTTTTTTCCCATTTAACAACGAGGACAATAATATCAAATGTTGGACACTAAATGAAATGCTGTCTTAATGCTTACTCTTGGAAAGGACTTCGTCTAAACAGAATTCTCTGAAATTGATCATCAGTTTTGATTAAGTATAAAACTAAAGTATGCAACATAACTATTATAATGAGGCATTGGCTCAAGTAAATACATTAATAGTTTTGTTTGCTGCTTTACAAAATTTTGAATCAAACTAAAATAAACCTGACCTCAAAAAAGTAAAAACAAAATTTAAAATCAGACCAAAAATTTGATGCCAGCTTTCTGTACTTGACAGTTTTGACGCTTGACGCTTAAGACACATTTCGCTTGTTGCCAAAGAAGTACTGAGAATTAATATCCAACCTTCCTTACCCTCTTACTTATCTTGCCTACCCTGACCCCATTATCTTTGTCTGCTTGATTCTCAACTATTCAGTCTTTTTTACTTCAAACCTTTTTTTCAAAACAACCTTTCTGCCACTTCCTCTGCTTTTCTCCAACCAGCTTTTTCACCCTGTCACCACCAGCTCCTATTTTATGGCAGCCCTCAGGTCTACTCAGTCATACTCTTTCACTTTTCTAAACCACTCTTGTTTTTTTCCTACCAAATCTATCCTGCTGTTATATCTCTTCTACCACTTCTGTCACTTCCCTGTGATACATCTTCCCACTTTTTGTTGCCACTGCTTCTCATGATCCAATTTAAGGATTCCACAGCCTCTACAGAAAAAAAAAACACTTTTGTGGTGCTATGATGTGTCACAGTTCAAACAGAGCACAACAAATATCATTAGTGTTTGTACAGTGTTCCCTTGATTATTCCAAATGTTCTGTTGAGCATTTACACTAATGTTGACCAACTTTTACCTAATAAAGATTGAAGTGAGTGCATACAAAAATAATGCATTGATCATTTTTCTTTTCTCCTATGGGTTTTCTGTTGTACTCTGTAATGTCTTGTTGATATACTTTACCTCTTCTTGTAAATACTGAATTCTCTGTTTGCTCTCTATTCTTCTCTTTACTTTCTCCTGCCCTCATTTTAAACTATAATAATAGAAATGTGTGGAAAAATGTGTTAGGGAATCGGGCCCAGTATTTAGCTTCTTGCTCTGTCCTGTGCAGAAATTCTACATGTGCCACAAAGCCATAAAATGTCTGTGAGAATCCAGCATTTTCAACGGGAAGAAGACTGGGTCCAGTATTTAGCTGGGGTATTTCATTTGGTTATATAACTAGAAAAAATGCAGAAAAATGTTTTGAAATAATTAACTCTGCTGATTAGTTCTGCTTTGTGACACAGAGAGTCTAAAAGAGATATGAAATATGTGTTAATCTAGTAACATTACCAGTAACTGTTGTTTGTACTCAGTTGGGCAGGTGGTGGAATGGATTTATTAATATACTCAGTGGGTTGCAGGCAGACTTCCAATGAGTCTCCACATCACAGATGTACTTTCATGTTTTAACGAGCCCAGGTCAGGGCATAACAAAATTTACTCCTGGCTGAAAAAGTTTAAAACCCCTCTCTCTACAGAGAGGTCACAACCAACAGTCTGCCAAACACCTCACTGAAAAGTCATATTTATGAGCTTCCTGTGAATTGTACTGTGAGCCTGGTTAGAGGGAGGTGAAATGGTGTGTGATAAGGCACAAGGCAGATTGCATATTAGATTGTTTGCCATAAACAGTGGGCTGAATGACTAAACAGACAACTTCTCCCTGCCCGAGTGGTGATATTTATCATAGATATCTGAGCAGGCCGTGACCTTGGCGCTGGATTTACCTTGGTTTTCTTAAGCGCAAAGTCATGGCGTATTTAAAGATCCGGAGCTTTCTAACATGAAGTTAAGAATTTACATTTTAAAAAGACACCAAAGATAAAGGAATGGTAAAGCTGAGGGGATACACTGCCTGTGATGCACAGTAGTTATACCATGATATACAGGAAATTATGTAAAAATCAAATTAAATTTAAATTAAATTTTAGTTTATCCAAGCAACAAAAATACACTGTTACATATTCTAATGAAGACTATAGTAATAATTTCACTTGTACTTGAGCTACTGCACTGCATGAATGCACAATATTGTCCTGATCGGGAGAGTTTCACAGAAGAATATGGAACAAAGGGACATTCAATTGAGTTACTTGAAACAAATATTTTATTGTATTCTAAAAAATATTGTTAAATTATTTTTTTTCTTAAATATCTCATTGCAGAATGTGTAATGAATATTGATATATTTTTAAAAATTTCATGAGCAATGGACATAGAAAAAAATGCACAAAAAAAGGTATAGGAAAAAGAAGAACTGCTACCACGAGAAACAGCTCACTGAAACTTGAAGAAATTTACTTTTATAATCTGTTTTTCACTTCAAATGTAATTGAATTTTAAATATTTACAAAGATACAGAGCTTTGCACTCCACAGTCGCTGTTAAAATCAGCTTAACACCAACTGGAAAGCTTTCATTTTTAGCTCCTAATGGTTTTGAAACCTAATGGTTCAGCTTCTCAGTGATGTAATGATGTACATTTACATAAACGTACATTCAGGCTGTGTTCGTACCCTTAAACATGAAACATTTCTGACCTCGACAACCACTGTGGATGCTCAAACGCAGCATTTCAGACTGCTGTTAAGTAACTCTTATGCGTAGTTTGAATCACATCCATTGTTTTTCTGCCCTTTTATAGGATGCTGACAAGAATATCATCAAGTGGTTAAAAGAGAACGGACGCCTCGTCAATGCCAGCACCTTCAAACATAGTTACCCCTTCTGCTGGAGGTGAGACATGCAGAATTTAAACTGTAAAATTGTTTCCTCTGTGCCATGTTACAGTGGAGTCCTTAAAACTCACTTAAACTACCGACTCCACTTAAAGTTTTTCCACTGTGGGACGTTAAATCAACAGTAATGGAATAACGCAACCTGCCCAAGAACAGGGTTAGAGGTCACAGATGTTAGGCTTGTACAAACTGAATTTGTTATTTTACTTCAGTATAGGCAGCCATATTTGGTAGTTTCATACTGTTCATAAGGATACAGTCTGTCCTCATGCCTCCCTCAGGATCGTCAGTGCAGGATGTCAATAGAGGTTTTGTGGTCTCTGCACATAATCAATTCACAAAGCCAATACCAGTTTGCTGACACCGACATAACCTCTTAAGGTCCCATATTATCACGTCTTAAATATATAACGCACACACACACACACACACACACACACACACACACACACACACACACACACACACACACACACACACACAAAATATC
>JAQNCA010000014.1:9710773-9740242 GCA_029783725.1 Acanthurus tractus
TTTTTTTTTTTTTACATATATTATTTTATAAAAAAAAAATATCTATTATCATGTGTGTGATATATCTCACACACACACACACACACACACACACACACACACACACACACACACACACACACACACACACACACAAACTAACTTTCTGAGCAGAATGAATCACTCTCACTTGGAGCAGCTGCAAGCTGACCCAAGCAGGATTAATTAACCCGGTAAATATGCAAAGATGTGTTCTCTAAGCCACAAGGAAAAGTTCTTGTGTTAACCACTTGGTACCTGTAAGGCAGAAGCCAGGGCTCCTATAGGCAAAACTTTTTTTTTTTTTTTAAATGCCAACAATTAATCAACTTGGCAGTGAAGATTTTAAGAAAAGCAGCACTATTAGACACACTAGTGCATGGAGTCAAACAATGGTGCACTTTTGTGCAACAAAGCTAGCAGGCTCACAATAACAGTGCTAAAATGAAGAGTAGTAGTAGATAAAATTGCTGCATTTTAATAGAAGTCATGAGCTCATGGTTATGACAAGGAAGGTCATGTTGACGGTATGCCTTGTGTCCACGGGGTTAAGTTGGGTTTTCACAACCTTGAAAGTAAAACAAATGCAAAACATATTGTGTACAGGACTCCCTTTGTCATGACCACAAACTCATAAGTTCTTCTTAAAATCAATAAATGTTTAAATGATGTTTAGTGACGTACTTTAACATGTCAACATGCTCATTTTTGCTCATTCAACATTAAGTTCAGCTGAGATGGATTGGAATGACATTAGTTTGATGATATTTGGTTATAAAGCTATCAAATTTAGATATGCCCAAGTATTTTAGATATTGAACAGATAGTAATGATAAAAGTATTCCATAAAAATTACAATACCCTCTTTACAATAGTGGTTGGAATAAATGAGTCTGAGCCAAAGCAACCAACTGACATTGTCATTCTTGTGTAGCAACCTCATGTTTTATTTTATATTTTTGTGTACCAATAGATCTGACACGCCGCTGATCTACAAGGCCGTTCCCAGTTGGTTTGTTCGAGTGGAGCACATGGTGGAGAAACTACTAGAAAACAATGGCAAATGCTACTGGTAAGTTTTCTTCTGAAACAACCCAAACCTAGCTTGGTGCAAAAAGACAGTCGACTGAAAACTTTAAGTATGTAGCCAAACAAGTGGTGTAAAATACAAGAGTCCCAAAACAATAACAGTTCTTATCCTGCTTGACCACACAAAGTTGTTTGTGACAGTCATGCATTTCCCTCGAGGACCACTTCAGTATGTTTCACTGGGCAAAATCGTTTTAAATATGGAGTTCTTTTAAGTTTTTTTCTTATTTTTCATGAAATGGGGTCAAAATCCTCATCAATGCATTTTATTATGGCACACACAGGACTGATGTTTTGTAGAAAACATTAGCATGATACTAATTTTTGTGGCAGAACGTGGAGAAAATGTGCGTCAGCATGATAGCTTTGCTAAGTGGTATTACCCCTGGTGCTCCCAGTGCTCTTTGCTGAGCCACAGTAGCTGCCTCTGGTAATGGGTCTGTCAAACTGAGATGAATGACTCGCTGCAAGGAAGGTGAAGACACATAGACACACATGTACGCAGAGACACGCACAAACACCCACACTTTTTTAAAGGCCAGATTCTGTATCCAAGGAGTACTGGTGTTGCATGTAATACAGAACTACTACCTCCATATGTGCGCTATGTTTAAGTATCTGATTGCATGTTTTGCATTATATTTAAAAGAGTGTGACTACATCTGTTGATTATATTTGATATTAAATAATATGCCGATTATTTTCAGGCAATGACTTGTCATATAAAATGCCATAAAATAGCAATAAAAACTCATCATGATGAAGCCATTATTTTCTGTTTGTGTCTAAAGAATGACAATAAATTTCTCCAAATGCTTGATGATATATTTATACTTAACACCTCTATACACAATTTTTTTCCATCTGTCTGCATGGCTTTGGGTGATGCTTGCAGCCTCCTGATTAAGCTCATTCTTCAACCCCAATTATTTGATTTTGTTTAAAGAAGATTTTCTTTTTGATTAGACTCCACTGTCCTACTTGAGTTCTAATCTCTAAAAGATTGTCTGTCTGCAAGGTTGAGTTGCCAGCTCATCAGTCTCTTAAAAAAAAGTAAAATTGTGCAGAGTTCAGTACCTCTATAAGAAGTTCATGCTGACTGATGAGAGACTTTTAAAGAATCCTTCAGAAAGCAAAGTGCTAGTTCCCGTATCCTCAAAGTGATTTGTTCATTTTATCTCTCTTTATGCTCATGGTGTGCTGGGTTGGCTCAGGCTCTGGAGAGTTTTGACTGATTTTTCCAGATGTCTGTCTGTCTAAATAAATTAAGGACAGAATTAATGAGTGCTTACAACAGGAGCTGGTCTTTTTTGAGGCTTAAGGTGCAGGAAGCTCCGTTATTGCAGCCTGATCTCTAAACATAGTGTCTTGGCCATAAGGGAGAATAAGATTTGATGTTAATAAACAGGTCCTACAGTGACTCAGGTTGGATTTTCAGGCATCAGGCATGTTCTTCTCTCCCACCAGACTTTTCTTAATCTTTCTGTCCTGCTTGTTGTTTCAAACCCAACTGTTCGCTAAGCCACTTAAAATGGTAGCCCTTGATTTCAGACAGAGTTAGCATAATGTAGGCTTGTTATTTCCATCTTGCAAATGACGATTATAATGGCGGAAATGACAGCTGCAGCTAATCAGAGCAATGTACATGATTAGTTGATTAGTCGGTTAGTTCCAATAATGTAAAAATGGTCAGGAAAAATAAGATGAGCCTTTTTTATTCTAACATAACCCTGCCAAACTGTTTAGGTAACATACTTGGATGAGCAAGATGGGATTAGATTTATGTATCCACAGTACTTCAGTATACAGATACATCCAAAGCTTGACAGACCTATGTTTGCAAAGCCATGTTTGGACAGTCACGAATCGGGGGGAGGGGCTTAGCTACAGAATGCTCCCTGATATGTTGCACTTTGTCCTGTAATATTGTTTCTCTTTTTCTTCCCTCCTTTTGTTAAATCATTTTCTCACCTTCTCTACCCTTTTTTCCATCATGCACAGGCTCAGTCAGTCCCCACCTGACCGCAACCTCTGTCCCTCTGTCTCGTTTGCATCCCCAGCGTCTATGACTTATAATAGAAGCCTGTACATATTAAATGACCCGCGCGTCTCAAGCAGAGACAGGACAGCACACTTTAACTTCTACATTTAGCATGGAGGCAAGGGAGGGAGGGTGACGGTTGAAGGAATGTTAGAGGGGGGTTGGTGAGCAGAAAAAAAAATCATTAAATTGATATATTAGGGGCCTAAATAGAAATGCCTCCTACAAATGGGAATTGATGAACTCGTTGCTTAGCGTGTGGATCCTGACGACGATTTATACCCCTGTGCACTGTTCTCCTGAGCAACACCGCCTGGCACAGCAAGAGAGGGGACAGGAAAAAATGAGGAGGAGGAGGAGGAGGAGGAGATTGTGAGATAGTGGATTAAATCTAGAAATCAGTTGAGGCAAAACATGGAAAGGGGATAGCAGAAGAGGGATACAGAGGAAAAAGAAGCCTTGAAGGGGATGTTAACCTTTGCAGTAGAGCCTCATAAAAAGAAGCAGTGCACTTTATTTTTAGGGGCTAAAATCAGAAGAAATAATGGTGCCATCTTAGTAAAGGAATAATAACGACATTATGAAAAATGCTTGCTTTTTTAAGTTATTTTTGTTGAGTTTTCAAAGGATGCATACACATATTCAGTAATATGGCAAATGTATGAATTAATAATGCATTTTATTGTTGTTAGGAAGTATAGGCCTGTTGCACGATAAATAAACAGTATTTGCACATTTTAAAAGTCTTAAGAAGCACTGAATTCAGATTCCTAATAGAAATATAAAATATTTCTCTTTTGCCATCAGCAGTAGTGTTAAGTTACATAGTGTTTTGCATCTAATCACAGGCTGTTGGAAACATTTTGCATTTCTGAATTAAAAAATGACATTATTTCAACAATGTTTCAAAGTGGAGGAAGCTGTTTCATCTCTTTTTGTTTGAGATTTGTAGCAAACATTATAACTACTGCTAGCTACAGTAGCTATCTCAACCGTGTTGATGTAGCAAAAACCTAAATAAAGAAATCATATTTAATTTGTTAATCCATGTTTGCCTTTTAGGCTATTTAACTTGGTCCAGATTGCATTTATTTGATTAGTTTCATCATAAGGAGGTATTTTTGAACACTGCTGGGAAGTACTGAAGAGAATTGATATAATGATAATTATAGGTCATATTACCCCTACTGGTTTTCTATTGTATTTTTACACTGATGACCTTGAAACTGGTATTAAATTAAATTCTATGTGGTATTGAAAAGGTCACACTGTCTTGAATTTTACGTGGCAAACCCTGCAGAAGCCATGATTGAATGTTTTCTATGAGAACTGGTGGTTGTAAATAGCTGTTAAATGTAGCCTACATGCAGACTTGATTGTCCTTGTGGTTGAAATCATGTTTTATATTTTAAAAGAGTAACTGAAACCAGAGCTCACATCACGTAATCTGTCTGTCTCTGCAGGGTTCCAGAGTTTGTGCGTGAGAAGCGCTTCGGGAACTGGCTGCGAGATGCTCGTGACTGGGCGATTTCGAGGAACCGTTACTGGGGTACTCCCATCCCTCTGTGGGTCAGCGACGACTTTGAAGAGGTCAGGACAACACGAAAACGCATAAACACACACTCGATATGGTTTAATAGAGTCCTTAATGCCTCTAATATGTCTTTGTGCTCTGCAGAAGTCACATATTTTGTTTGTGTCACGACCAAATACCAAGTCAGTTAGTCTTTTCTTAGGCAGCTGTTCGCAACCTTGACAGCACTCACAAATCAATCTGGGCTAAGCATGAGAGGGCATAATTGAAAAGTTGAACTCTCCATAACTCTCACTTTTATTTACCATAGAAATGAGTTTGGGAATAAATGTCTTGTGTCTTTCCAAAGGCAGATTGGTTTGCTGTGAGGGCTGAGAAATCCAGCTCCTCTCATAAATTGGCAGCGTGAAAATTTTTCTTGCTGACCTCTTTTTGACACTCAAATAATTTAGCATAGCTGGCCCTTATTTTGTGATTGTGTGTGTGTGTGTGCGTGCGTGCGTATGTGTGTGCGTGCGTGTGCGTGTGCGTGTGCGTGTGCGTGCGTGCATGTGCATATGTATGTGTATGTGTATGTGTATGTGTATGCATATGTATGAGTATGCATTTGTGTGTTTGTGGAGGTTTGTGCTAGGAAAGACTTTCGGGTATAGCGGAGTGATGTGACCATGGTGTCAAACCAGAGAGTGTTGCGTGACTCTGTCTGCAGTCAAAGTTAGTTCCCCTCAAGCACCATTACTGAGTGCCTCTGTAAACTCAACACATGAATGATTCATTAATGTAAACAGCAAATAAACACAAACCAAAATGTGTTTGGTCTCTCTTCATGCCAGTTGAGGCAACTTCAAAGGTCCTCAAGACAAACAGCAGTCAAGGCTGGGGGGTGGAGGATGGAGGGTGGGGATGGACGGGAGGCACGGAAAATAAGGGGAGGAGGAGAAGAGGACAGAATAAATTATCTGGTGAAACAAATGAGGAAGTGAAAGACGTGAGAAGGGGGGGATTATAAAACATAAAAAGAGGAGGAGGAAATAAGTGGAAGTGGAAAAAAGGAGGCAGACAGCAGAGAAAGCAGCCAAACTGTAAACATTCATCTGGTTGTGGATGTGCGTTGCCAAACCCAGCTGACTGTGTGAAGTAGCCTGAACTGAATAGACATGTCAGAATTGGGTTGTTTGAGCGTTTGAAAAATTAAGTGTTGGTCCCCTGACTGGAAGAGGGACAGCCAGCGAGCGACCTGCTTGCTGGAAATAGCATTGTGACTGTTTCCAGAGCACTTGCGCTCCCTGGTGCCTCCCTCACACACCCCTCAGCGGCAGATAACGCAGCCAAAATGAAAGCTGTGTGTCTGTCTGCATGTGTGTGTGTGTGTGTTTCTGTGTGTGTTTCTGTGTGTGTGGCACAACAATTTCTACCTCTCAGTATCCTTTCTTATTGTTCTGTCTTCTGTCTTCTGTCTCTCTGTCTTTCTTGATGTGTTTCTTTTACTATGTCTTATTTTGTGTCTGACGGTGGTGTATCAGGCTGTATCTGGGCCATGTTACCTGGTGCTGTGGTAAAAACTAGAACAGAGCCTACAGGTTAACTCTCTGAGGAGACCAGATAACACACTTTTCCATACTTTCTCAGGTAAAGTTAATCAGGAAGTGTGCTGAAGTAGGCCTACTTTTTAAGTTGTGCTGTATTCTGACAAATATGTCAGAATCAGGAGGTTCAGCACTGATTGTCCTTTGAAGGTTTTTAAACAAATATGTTCAAATTAAAGTACAACTGACCTAAACTCATGAGTGAATGAGTATAAACGAAAAGTTTGATGTTTTTGGAAATATGTTTAGTTGCTTTTCCCCAAGATTTAAATTAAAAGCTAAACACTCTCCTTTGTATTCAGTATATATGAAGTTGCCACCAGCAGCCAGTTAGCGTAGCTTAACTATGATAAAAGCTCTCCTTCTATTCACATTAATTCAAGACTGAAATAATTAGCCTCAATGGATGTTTTTGCATGATGAATTAAGTAGTTCAGTTACTATCAAAATTGTTTGAGATTTATTTCTTCAACCAATTGATTAAACAAGTTATGATTTAAAAAGAAATCCGGAAACTTGTTGCTGTGAATGTTGTTTAGTGCTCACTCAGGCTTTAATGTGTGTGTGCTTGTGCCTGTTCATTTTTGTCGTCAGGTGGTGTGTGTTGGGTCCATGGCTGAACTGGAAGAGTTGTCGGGAGTCAAAGTAACCGATCTGCATCGGGAGAGGTGAGCCACTGATCAAACACGTAGCCAGCTACCTGAGTGTGTACTCAGCGGTGTGTGTCTGCAGGTGTCATGTTTTACCCTCAGACTTAAGCACTGTATGTGTGTGCATGAGTGGACTTTTTGGTGTGCTGTCATTGCCTGCATGTGTGTATTAGTGTACGAATGTATCCCTGTTAAATCTGCCCTCTGCCTCTTTAATGTGACCTGGCCGCCTGGACCAGATGGGTGTTGTGGAACACAGATCACTTTACTCTTCCGCTGTTCATCTGCTAATTACCTTTAATCACTTCCATGGGGCTGGCCATAGTTAATTGATGGGGAGGAAGAGGTCACCTTCATCATTTCCCTGAGTTGCAGGTCTGTGAGACTGAGGAGGAATAAAAATGATTTAATCAATCTTCAGGATAAAAAGAAAGTCATCAAAGAATAACTCTGAAGCTACACAGTAGTTTAATTGGTGTTAAGAACTGAACGAAAGTGAATATTATCAGTTCAAATTTCAGGTTGTAAAGTGGCGAACTCCCAGGGATAATGGCTCAGATCGTATTATAGTATGCATAATACACCACAAAAATATATGTAACTACTCAAAATGCACTCAGCAGTGCACTTCTTATTGGAAAATTCCTGCTTCACACTCTCCCTTTTCCTCAGTAGCCCTGCAGCAGAGCAGCTCGTGTGACCAGCAGCATAATACTAAAGGTGTAATCTGTAGCTTATAGGACTATAGGAGTGTCAATAATGTGCACCACATTGTTCCAGGAGGGGAAAAAATGGAATGTGTTTAATAAAAAAAACACAGTGTTGACATTTTAGGACTGGAAATTTATTTATTCGTTTATTTATTTTTCGCAGTTCATCACTTAAACAGGTGTGCAACTGGCACTGAATGTTGATGTTGCATACAGGGCACCATTCAGACAGTCTGTTTTTTTAGACCAGACAAACATTTTCTTTGTTGGCATTTGAGCAATTCAATGATTGTGGTGACAGAAAAGGCAGATAGACAGACATTACTTAAAAAAGGACTCATTATATAGCCATTGTCACCAGAACAAAGCAACAAGGAAGGGAAAGTTCATCTCTACACTTTATAAGTGAACAATCATAGAACATAAACTATTGATATCTATTTAAGAGTATTTAAAAACTGATATTTACTTTTTTTTTTTTGAGATATTTTTTGGGCTTTTTCGCCTTTATTGGACAGGACAGAGTTGAAACAGGGAGATAGAGAGAGGGGGTAGACATGCGGAAAGGGTCGGAGCCGGAATCGATTTCGCGACGGCCGCTTGGAAGGCTGAGCCTTCCGTATATGGGCCGCATGCGCGCTACCGAGTGAGCTAAACGGCAGCCCAACTGATATTTACTTTCATTTATTTGGAATTAGTTGTTGATAGACTTCCTGCCTTGTAAGGCTAAAATGCACTGGGGGGTGTGTCTTCAGTTTACAAATAAGGGGACCTCTTCTTTGGAACTGTGGAAATTAAAGTCGGTTTACAGACTCTAAGTACGCACAGGCATGTGACTTTCAGTAGAGACAATAGACTTCAACTATAGAGTAGAATAACAATGCATCATAGACTCACCTCACACTCAAACAAGCCACTGAATCGCACAGATTCTACTGTGATAATGTCATGTTGCATGGACCTGCATTTTGTTGTTTCTGTTCATTAACCCACAATGTGACTAAGGAAACTTTTCATAAATCTGGATTTAGTGGGCACCTTGCACACTCTGAAACTGCTACATAACTTAGGTTCATCTGTTTTCCTTATCTTAAGCAACTTTGCTGAAGATAGAGGGATTTTGCTCATGGGCTAAACCTAAGTGAGGTGGTATTTGGAGTCAATTAATCCATATCCTTGAAGCATAAAGCAATAACTGACCTTATTCTGGTGGGTGTCAGCACAAGCTGTTGTTTTCTGAAACCCAGCGGTGAAGGATTATAAAAATCGTTGTTTGGACTGCAGCCATGAACCATATAGACGAGAAGATCCATACCACTGTACAACAGTTTAAAAAGTTCCTCATGGCAATAATAAAACAGGGCAGGTCACATTGTTATTGCTGCCATTATTCTTAACAGTTGTACTTTATTTTCCTCCTCTCTCTTCCCAGCATTGACAGTCTGACAATCCCGTCACGATGCGGTAAGGGTGTGCTGCGGAGGATCACAGAGGTGTTTGACTGCTGGTTTGAGAGCGGCAGCATGCCTTACGCCCAGGTCCACTACCCCTTTGAAAACAAGAAGGAGTTTGAGGATACTTTCCCAGCAGACTTCATCGCTGAAGGCATTGACCAGACGAGGGGATGGTAAGCTGTGGTGAATGGAGAGATGGAGAAATGGATGAAGAGAGGGTGAAAGATGAAGAATAGAGATGTAAAGACCAAATATTGACTTCACTGAAAGGATAAAAATATGACAGCTCCTCTCAACGAATGCCAAAACGTCTTAATTTCCCCAGTGATGGCGGACCTAGGGGGGGCAAGCCATAGATCCCACCTCCACCATGTCACGTGGAACATGGGTGGAAGGAAATTAGAAAAGAACATGTCAAAGATGGTTTCTGTCATTTCAGTACTTCTCTTCCTGCTGCATTTAATTTGTCAGATAAATTTGATTAATTATATAGTGCTAAAAACATGGAGCCATAACATTGTGATTGATAGCTTATTCTAACCTGCGATTTTTTTTTCAGGTTGCTTTCTAGGCAAAACCCCAATATCATGGCTTCATTTGCAAATCATTACTACCCTAGCTCTATCACCAAATAGTGTCATCAGTATATGATGGCAGCTCCAGCATCAGAGATATAAAATGTCCTAAATCAGCCAGACTTATGTTGTATATTTTTAAAGTGGATTCTTAAATTATCCCATTATTGTGTTGTTGGCTCCTGAACAATAAACACAACCACTCCCATCATCCCAGGAAGACATCATTTAATTCTTTAATTGGTTTCGTTGCTCTAATTGAAAGGCTGGTAAAAATTATATTATTGCAAATAATTGAATAAAAATAAAAATGAAATGAGTTAATATGTTTTTCTTAACTCTACCACAGAGAAAAATGAACTGAATGTTCTTAGTCCTATTTGTTTTCTCTAACCTTGTACACTGTCTTTTTGTATCCTGCTGTAGGTTCTACACCCTGTTGGTGCTTTCTACAGCCCTGTTTGGAAAACCACCCTTCAAGAATGTCATTGTGAATGGATTGGTTCTTGCTAGGTGAGACCGTAACAAACCCCTCCTCCTTATCTAGCTTTAATATACAAATGAAATTCATTTTCCTTAAAGATTGGTGGTAAAAAATGCTGTTAAAGATTAAAACCAGTGATACTTTCCAGTTTCTCCCCACTGTGTACGAATCCAAACCATGTGCTGAATTGTTTTCTATAGATGACTGAAGTCTTCACAGACTGATCACAAATTAATGGTTTCACTTTTGAAAAATAAAAAAAAATAAAATAAAACAGCAGGACACCGTGTTTATAAGCTTTTATTACTCAAACAGGAGATAATGGTTAATTGATTTGTGACTACTCATAGTCTGTATTTGGTGCAACTGTGAGTATTTTGGGTAGCATGACAACGCCAATGGTTGTAGTAATGAAGTAGCTGTGACCTGTGGCTCATAGGAATAAGGTACTGTAAAAGATCCATTTTTGGTTTTATCTGTACTGAGATTTGTTCTCAATGAGAAAAATTCAGAGAATTGCCTTTTTCTCTCACTTTTATAAGACATTTTCTGCAGACTTTGCTTCTTATTGTCTGCCTTCACTAATTAACTGTTATTCGCCTCTTTACTCTAATTTTTCTATTCCATTTTCTCTTTTTATACCTGCTCAATTATCCCTGAGTGTATTCTGCTGTTTGTCATGATCAATATGGTTACATGTGCTGTAACATGGAGCCTGTAGAACTACTCCACAATAGGGCTACTTGTCTTCAGCCTGGGGGTTTAAATGCAACACTATGCTCACAGGCTTGCTGACCTGGAAGGACTAATTTGAATACCAAGTTCATGATTTCAAACATGCATTGTAGTGCATGCATGCATGCGTGTGTGTGAGTGTGTGTGTGTACATAAATGCCTTTGCTTGTCTCAATCCTGCAGCGATGGACAGAAGATGAGCAAGCGCAAGAAGAACTACCCAGATCCAGGACTGATAGTGCAGAGCTATGGAGCTGATGCCCTCAGGTCAGATCTGTGCTTGAATATGAATGTGTGTGTGTGTGTGTGTGTGTGTGTGTGTGTGTGAGAGAGAGTTTCTGCAGCATGAATGCCTGTGCGCCGGTGGCAGAGTTCTGTGTGTTAACCTACCTTATGTTATTTGCAGGCCAGTTTTAAAAGGTTTGAATCACTGTCCACGCTTAACTAAGCAGGTCCTGAGTCCTACATACAGTGTCCACACACTCACGCATACTGTACAGATACATGCATGCACACATTGTTTTCCCTCATACATTCACTCCTTTGCCCTGAGGTGTGAGAGTGCCATGGCCATATGGCCTAATGAATAAAGCACTATGCAGTTGTGCCATATGCTCACATGCAGACTGACGATGAGTACACCGCTGAGATAGAGATAGAAAAACTTCAATTTACAATAGAAAATGCCTCTTTTATGCCTGAAATCTTTACTTACAGTATAGCTATAATGGCACAGTGAACCCAAGTATTTGACTGCCACTACTCAACATTTATGGTTGCAGCAGTGTCACAGTTTACCGTGGTTTTAAAACTGACGGTCAGTGTTCTGTGCGAATCCTAGGAGAGACTAAATATTTTTTAATTATTTTTATGTTTTGCATGTGTTTGTTCAACTAAAAATATTATTAATCTCTGAAGGTTCATTGTAAGAGGTAATAATAGTTTTGTTATACTATTGCACGATTCTTTGAAACTGAGATATTTTCTTCAACATTTATTATACTCTGAAAATCTGTTGCAACCCTATCTACATTACATATACATCAGATAGAAACCAAATCTGTGAGGGAGTGAAGTTTAGACTCTGAGGTGGTTTTTTTGTTTTCAGTCAAGCTGGCTGAAGTGACAACAGTCTGTCTTCATGTTGGCTCATTTTAAGGTGCCAGAAAGTATTTGAACTGATGGATCTGTCTGTTATGCATTTTATATCTTAGAGTAGCTGCTATTAAATTCACTCATGGCCTATTGCATTTAGTTGCATCATGTTAGCTTGCCTCCAGATTTATTATCATCACCTTTTTTAACCAGTCCACGCTGTGTGCAGATGCCTGCCACACGCCATTAAATTGATGTGGATTATTAATTGTCATTTTTCTGTTAACAGTGTGTTTATTTGGCTCTAGTGAAGAAAAGAAATAATTTGCTCTGAGACACTGTGGGTAAAATTAGGTTTTGGCCAAAAAAAGTTCTGTACAGAACATGTTTTAGGTGGACATTTAGCCTAATTGATATAGCAAATCAAGTTTCAGGTAAGTTTGACAGCTGTATGGTTTTGCAAGAACAAAATGCAGCCTGCCTCGCAGCTCTGAAAGACAGACCCCTGTACCCATCTTGCAAAATGGCTTTGGGAAATCTCTGCATTTGTTACATCTTGAAAAGTTACCATTTATTTAACTAAACTTCCCCTTTCAGCCAATACCAGCCTTAGTTTAATCATACCACTGGAATAATGTGCAGACTGTTAAGCTGTTGTATCCAATAGTAACTGAGATTTATCATTTGTATTCTGTATGTAGCTGTACAAATCTGTTAATCTTGCTGTGGAATTAGTAAAGGAACAGCAAATACCAACGTACCTATTGATATGTAGCACCATGGCTTTCAACACTTTTAAATTTACTTCAAGTTACCTGTTGCTCTCTCTTTTAGAATGACTTATTTTGTCAAACTTAAACTTGCCATTGGTGCATGTGGTGAATGTGTAACTGGGGCAACACTGCTCAGGTATCCAAAGTTAATTCGAACAGTTTGTTTTTACTTTTTTTTTTGTTTTTTGTCCTCAACAGGACACACATTCATCATCTGCATCGGCCCACTTACTCATTCAGCGAAGAGCCTCGCTTACTCATGCACATCTTATGCACACATTTAAGGTGTTAGTTGTGTACACACTGTATGTTCTCCTGTCTCACTCACCAACTTCTTTTCTGTCTCTCTCTTTGTAGGCTGTACCTCATCAACTCTCCTGTCGTGAGAGCAGAGAACCTGCGTTTCAAAGAGGAGGGAGTGCGAGACGTGTTGAAGGATGTCTTCCTGCCGTGGTATAATGCCTATCGCTTCCTGGTGCAGAATGTTCAAAGGTTACAGAAGGTACATGTGTAATGAACAGAAGAAAAGGTCATTATCCTTGTCTAAAAAAATCACTGCAGTACTTGATAGCACAGTGGTTAGTATTGCTAACCAATTATCATCAAGTAATATGTGGTACAAAAAGAAAATTACTTACTGATTGTGGCATTAAAATTATGTAGTAACAGCTGCAGTAATACCTTTCCAGACATCCCTGCTATTGATTAATGGATGGATTGGTGTATTGATCCAAAATATTTTTCACCCAAGACCAATTTTATGAAGAAATTAGCATGTTGCTTTGGCAGACTTTTGTTGTTTCTGCACAGAGTTGCACTTCTGTTACTGTCAGTGACCACGTTTTCACCTGCAAACCTGCAGAAGAGTAACAACAGCATGTCAGACCTGTAAATGCAAACACTTCAGTGTTGCCATCACAGACTAAAAAAGTAGCACCAACTGCTGTTTGAACCATTTCTGCCACCTGCAGGCAATCAGTGTCACAGCTGTGGTTCAAATTCAACTTGTGGCTGTAAAATGACAAGTTTCAGTGCTTTCTTGTGGCCAAGAGGCAGCAACAGTAAACAGAAATATCTAGTTTGAGGCTGATTGCGTTCACTTTGTGCATCTCAACCCCATATCTTTTGCCAAGGCTGTAATAAAAGGCATACATATATCCCCTAAAGTGCTTTAATAATGTTAATAATAAAACACCCAATGTTGTTTTTTTTTTAGTTAAGTTAAAGCTTTTCCCCTTTTATATGTAAATGATTTCAAACTATCTAAATAGCTTGACCCTCAGACAAGGAAGCACCAGTGATAAATACCTGAAGAAACGCTCACATGTGAAAACTGTATTAATATCTCATTTCCAGTGAAGCAACGGTAGGTAAGATTTCACGAATACAAGTCTATATGACAAAGTATTTTACAGTATTTCAAGCAGCAGTACTCAAACACACACAGCCACAGCAACTATAAAAAATGTAGTGGCAACAGTATTTGCCCATAGGTGGCACAAGTAACTGCTGCAGAGCTTCCTTTGTCTACCTGCGGATTGGCTTAGATGAACTTAAGTTCTTACCTGTGTTTTTGTGTTTGTGCCTGTGTCTTCGTGAGTTAGGAGGATGACATTCAGTTCCTGTACAATGAAAACACAGCGAAGCAGAGTGACAACATCATGGACAAATGGATTCAGTCCTTCACACAATCCCTCATCCAGTTCTTCAAGGCTGAGATGGACGGTGAGCTGAACCCAAACTCATGCACTGCTCATTGTTCTGAACATTGGAAGAGAACATAACCACTTATAGTCCATCTTAACTGGCAACCTATTCTTCTTGTTTCTGTATTCAGCGAAGCACAAACTAACATTAGCTTGTTTTTGCAGCTTACCGCCTGTACACTGTTGTGCCTCGCTTGGTCAAGTTTGTGGACATGCTCACCAACTGGTACGTCAGGACCAACAGACGCCGTCTGAAGGTGAGATAACACCTCTGAATCAGTGCCTGTTTATAGAGTCAATGCTATTTATGTAAGGAAGATACAAGTTGTAGGTCAGTGACTTAAATACACTAAGTGACAGTAGTATGACCTGGTCAGAATCTTTATTTTAAGCACGAGTGATACAGATACAGATGATGCTCCCCTGGTTTATGTCCTATATCCCTTTTTTGTTGATTGTGATTTAAGCCTCCTCTTCATCTCTTCATCCATCTGTGAACATTTTATTGCAATCCGTTTATACCCTTCCTGGTCAGCACTTCGTTGTTATGGATTGGGGATCCGTGTGCTGATGCATGCTGGAGCACATTTATCTTTTCACTGTTCCAAGGGGACTGACTGTATTGATGCCTGTGTGAACTTTGTAGGGAGAGAGTGGCACAGAGGACTGCCTGTGGGCGCTGGAAACCCTCTTCAGCGTTCTGTTCTCCATGTGCAGGCTGATGGTGAGTCATACCGTTGCTGAGTGTGTGTGTGTGTGCATGCGTGTGAGTGTGTGTGTGTGTGCAAGACTGAGAGAGAAAAGATATTGTATGGTAGAAATTTCTTATGGTGATGTTTTACTTTTGTGCATGCAAGACACAAAAAAATAATTCTGGTATGAAGAGGTGTGTGTGTGTGTGTTTGTGTGTGTGTGTATTCTTGCATGGCTATGAATAATGCATGAGCAGTAGGAGTTTTTATTTATAACACATTGTAGATGCTTGCATGTGAGGCGAGCGGCACGCTAAGAGCCAGTTAGCCTAACCCAGATCAATACAGATCAGCTGTGAGCAATACAAATTAATTAGCCGTGGTTGAAATAGAAAAGAATTCACATTAGATGTAACCTCACTCTGGCACAATGCTGTTTGAACTCTTGCACCATTAGAGAGAGAGAAAAAAAGCTACAATAAAAATGTTTTTATGCAGATTTTATGGCTGCCTCTGACTTTAAGACCTCTATGTGAAATGTAAATATTGAATGTAAATTAACTACAGTAAAAAAAAAAGCCTCTAATTATCTGCTCTTCCTTTTTCTCTCATGTCTGCTCGCCTTCTCCTCTCCTTCACCCCAGGCCCCCTTCACACCCTTCATTACAGAGATGATGTACCAAAATCTGCGTCACCTCATCGACCCCGCCTCTGTCGAAGAGAAGGACGCCAGCAGCATCCATTATCTCATGCTGCCCCAAGTCAGGTTGGAAAAATTCTTTTGTAAGGCTCGTGTTTTTGGGACATCAGCCACCTAATGACATATTAAATGGGAATTTTCGGTGATACGTCCTCCATTCGATATTGTTTCATCAGTCAGTGATAAAAGTGCCTTAAGAGTTGATGCTGTCCACGTCAGCTAACAGCAGCTGATGTTTCCCTACCATACTGCTGTTGAACTCTCAGAAGCTCCATATATCTGTAAATATTTTTAGAAGAACCGAAAGGAAATCAAGCATGATTTCCAGTTTATAGTGGGCTGCTGCCTTGCCTGAAATACTTGATGTTCACGCTTCTGTCAGAGGAAATGATCAAAAAATTTTATTCCCCCAAGGTCCAGTGTGGAGGATTTGGTGGAATCTTTTTGCTGACATGACAGTATAGAATATAATATCCATATGTATATTTTCATTTGTGCATTATCACCAGAAAATAAGAATTGTTGTGTTTTCATTACACTAGAATGAACTTTTGTTATGTACAGATTTTGTAGGTCCTCTTCCAGTCTACTATGTTGCAATGACATGTTAAGACAGTAACCCAGAATGGACATACCAAACACTGGCTCTGTAGAGGGTGTTTTGCATTTTTCATGTTTCATGTTTAACAGCCACTCAAGATTCTCCTGTTTATGTAGGGCGAGCAGAGGGACTTTCAGGTTGGTGCAATCTGCAGCATAACCTCTAGATGTCACTAAATCTTACACACTGGATTTTTTAGAAAAACAAGCAGAATGTCTTTTTACACAGGAAAGACTACATAAATAATCCAAAAAATAAATTCACAGAGCAAGATGCATAAGGAGTCTAATACAAGTAATAAGGTGACCCTGAGTAATCATAAAAATTAGGACAGCACATCACAATAATATTCACACCAGACTGAAGTAAGTTTGGAAATCACAATTTGGGTACATGTGTTACTCAACAGTGCTTGTGGTAGGCAGCAATAGCTACTTAAAGGAAACCCTCTTTTAGAAATCCTCTTGTTTGTTTGCCCCTTTTTAAGCAGAACATCACCAACAGAGCAGGATCTGCCCCTGGATCTTGTAGAATATTTTGTTTGCCGACGCTTCAGCAATGCAGACGACGACTGAAGCCAAATTTCATCTAAATGCTTGTAATCAAGGTCGTCTGGTTTAAGAACTGCTGCTCTTGCCACACCTTGCAGCTCACGCAAGAAATCCCCTCTTGTGTTAGCTCCTTTTCTCACAGAATATCCAAGGCTTATCCAGAGCTAATCAGTTTCAGCCAGAGTGCGTGGCCTTACTTTACCCCAACAATATCACACTCAAAACTCCACAGAGTACAGGCTTTTTAAGCTCGAAAGTCAACAGTAGTTTCTAGATAACTGTTGGGCTTCACAGTGGTTGTTCTCTTTGTGTCTTAACTATTATTCTGTTTACTCTTGCTTTTGGCTGCTAAAATTTCAATCACTCTGAACGAATATCCATGTTAATATTTAAAATTATATGCAGAATTTTATAGGTGCCTTTGGTTTTGTAAAAAATGTGCTTAGAAAACACTTGAAAGTAAATCTTTGTCTGCTGATGTGTCAAAGCAAGGGCCCTTGTTTCTCTTTGATAAGAGTGAATTCCAGATGATGCGTTTTTTTTATAGCGGTTCATATTAAGAGCCACCCAACAACCAAGTTCGAGACACTGGCCTCCCAAAGCCTCCCCCACTGCTTTCCTTTCTAAAAGTCAGCTAGGCTCTGTACTTTAAATTGAAACTGTCAATGATTATTAAGAAAGGATAAGGAATGTGTACACATTTTGCAGAGGCCTAGACACACCTACGAATAACTACACAGGGCCTGTCTTGAATTTCATCCCTGTATATGCATATTTCTTATAAAATATATTAATTTCATTCCTTTCACTTCAATTACTTCAGGAAGTAAAATGTGTGCCATGGTGGCTGATCAGTTTTGTAATGCCTGGGAGGAATTTCTAATCGTCCAAACTTAATTGCATCATCTTTAACCATAAAAAAAGTTCTGGCATGATTAAATATCCATTTGATTTAGAAAAAGGAAAATAGTTTGTGTAATGGTTCATATAATCTCCTCTGTCACTTAGACAGCAGTCACTGCTGCTGCTTTATTAGCTACTTGTCCTTCCTGCTGTCAAATGGGACTACTTCACCCCCCTCCCAAAGGTCAGCCACCAATCAGGCAGTGGGAACAGCTGCTCCTCAATCAGCTCATTAAATGATTGGCTGTCCCTGGTGTCCTCTCTTCTCTCTTTCTACTCCACTGTTGTGTGTGCACACACACAGACGCACGCAGCACGAGCAAATGAACAAGCATTGTGCACACACACACAGACAGTCCATGTTCCTGCAGACAGTCGGGGCTAATATCCCTGTAATGCATGATTATGAGTGGCTGTGAGACTCTAATTTGGATTCAAGGGTGGAAGTCTCAGTATATTTTATTAGTGGATGTTCCCGAGTCAAACTGTGGCGCTGATGATTCTGAACCCTGTCATTATGTAGATGTGTGCTGCTAACCTTGTTATACTCCTTTATTCGTTTTACCAGATTAGCTTTTTTAATTTCCAAACCACAGCTAACCACAAAATTATGAATTCTGCACATTAGTTATTGGGAAAAACACCTATGTCTCATGTCTCTGCCCTCATTGTTCAGAATTTTACACGACTTTACATGCAGTGCTTCTAAATAGATAGGTCATTTTGAAAGATGTTCCTCTCATCCCCCTGCTTGTTTTTATGATGGCTCGGTCAGGTTGTGCCAAGTACAAATACAAATTCTCACCAGGTACAAGAGTTTATGAAAACACATCACTGTGTGAACAAAACTTCTGAATTTAGAGGGGAATCAAAGGCCCATCCCATGACATTGTAACGCTACTTACGATATGGTGGTACTTATATTGTCTTTATTCGTGTTTCTGTTTTCCAGGGAGAGTGTGATTGACAAACGCATTGAGAGCGCTGTCTCTCAGATGCAGTCTGTGATTGAGCTGGGCAGAGTGATCCGAGACAGGAAGACCCTGCCCGTCAAGGTGAATCATCAGTTTTACACAACCCATTCATACACTCGGCCCAGGAAGTAGAGTTCACTAAAACTCCAGGAA
Source organism: Acanthurus tractus (assembly GCA_029783725.1). Taxonomy (NCBI): domain Eukaryota; kingdom Metazoa; phylum Chordata; class Actinopteri; order Acanthuriformes; family Acanthuridae; genus Acanthurus; species Acanthurus tractus. Next base: position 9,729,798 of record JAQNCA010000014.1, read on the forward strand.
ACAGACATTATATCTGCTGATATTGGCTTATCACAGAAGTAACAAGAAATGTCTGCACAGAAATGCCAAAGTCTTGTTTGAAGTCATTTAGAATCAGCGTCTCCATTAGACAGTTTTTCTGCCCGAAAGCACTGTCAGGTTTATTTCACAGCTGAAAAACATCCAGCACATTACTTGTTCAATTCTGCGGGATCTATAGCAGCATTTGCTTATTTGTAAGCATAAAAAGATGAAAATAGGTGACTTTATTGCTGTGAGATGCTTGTACCTCTCAAATATCAATGTTTGTTTCTGCTTCAAATTCCAGCATCAGTCTTGCTCTCATATTTTATACTCTGCTAAAAATTCTAATAGCTGTCCTATTGATTCAGGTATATCTTTTAGTGTCACATTAGTGCACTCAGTCTGTGTGGCACAGGTACTGTTGTCCGGTTGATTTTGTGCATTTGGTACTGGAGCTATTGACCAACTGTAATGTGTGTATTTCAGTATCCATTGAAGGAGGTGGTAGTTATTCACCAGGACCCAGAGGCTCTAAAAGACATCCAGTCTCTGCAGAAATACATCCTGGAAGTAAGTAAACACTCTTTTCTAACAGTGTTCTGTTTCAAGGCAAGATTTACACCCTCTCCTAATCTTTCCTTTAGGTGTCTGCCATTTTGTCTTTTCACTGCACTTTGATCTCTTCTATTACATTTTTAAGTAAACATCCCTTAAAAACCCTGTTGGCACTCCAAAGCAAGTATGTTAAGTCAATAGAGGAGATGCACAGCAGAGGAGGTACATCTTCGTATGCTGTTGTGTCTTCAGCTGTAATTAAAATTTCTGTGCTTGGTTAATTTAAAAAGGGGGCGGAGCAGATGCCTCAGAAAATGATTTCACATTTGATCTACTCCAGTTGCTTCTCACACAAACCTCTCATCAAATGTAGAGTGCAGAAACACGCAGTATGTTCTTTTTTTCCTCCAGCGCATGGAAACATTATATTACAGATAATTTGTTTGTGTTCTTCATAGTCACAGTAATGTGCATCATTAGAGTTCATGTAGACCTTTTAGCGCTCGTTTCATAAAGAAACTGTGACCTCACAGTTGCTGCCTGTATAAGTTTAATTTTCCAGCTGGGGTATTTGTTTTCTTTGACATTCATACATCCTGTGTATGTGTTTAACATTTATTTGAGGTTTGGGTATATGCCATGCCAAGTCATATTTGTGAGTATCATCAAGGTATGGTTGTGTACCAAAAAGAACAAGTTAATTTAAGATGAAAGTTTGGTCCAAGAGACTGGAAAAATGGCTCTTCAGACTGGAGACAGACAAATCGTCATAGTCTTTCAGTGCAGGAGGCTATTACCTGAAATTATCCCTTTTGTCTTTGGGTTCGATTTTCCACCAACAAAGCTAAAGAAGTCAATACTGTTGCACAGATGGCCCAGGAAACTACTCTAACTGCCTTAAATATGACTGTCTTAATGTTTTGCATGTTTTATCCGTAAGTGTTGCTGCTGTTGTTTCCACTGAGCCACACGAAAATGTTTTGGGAGCCTTATTGTGTTCCAAGCTGAGAAACAACCAGTGCATCTCAGACAGAAAATGAATTTGGGCTCTTGTTGCCACATGATGCTGTGCAGGAAAATTGACTGAGCATTTGCAGCTTATGGTTCATGTGTGAAAAGGTCTTCTATTGCAATCCTCCGTTGAATCCAAGCTTTATTTTAGTTGGAGCCCTCTTCTTATCTCACACACTGTTTCATCTCTGGTGGGGAAAACATTTAACCTTTCTGACTTCTAGCTTCCCTCCAGTAAACAAGGTTTATTTGATCAGAATTGAGAGTAGTTTTAAGTCCTGCTGCACAGAGAAAACTCTCAAACTCTGCTATATTATCGACCTGATTTAGTTTCAGTTGAGCTGAGCATTTAGTTTGAAAAGTCTTGATTGACCCTTTCACTGTTGCTTTTACTTTAAATCCTTTAGAAGAATCCTATAATTGTTACTAGTTATAGCAGCATTATGTGGAAATTTGATTCTTAAGCTGTTATTAAAGGCAGAATAGTTTTAATAATTGGACTTAAACCGGTAATCCTCAGTAATTTATTTAGATGTCTGTTACTCTTACCATTATTTTTTGATTGCCTCTTAGAGCACTTGTCTTGAGTTGTGAAAATCTTTTATATTTGACTCCAAATCCTACGACAGGATGTAACAAAGCTTTTGGCTTAACCCCAAGAGTCACTTTTTCTAATGTATAGAGGTGTTGATACCAATGGCATCAGCAAATTTAATGTGTTTGGTCTCTTCAGTCGCAACGTATTAACTTAGTGTTTCACACCAAGCCGGGAAAAATCCTTAGCTGTGCTAAGTAGATTTTTATTGTCTATTACTTGAGGCAAAACATTAATTTTAACACATCCTCTTAAGTTTAAGAGGCTCAGAATGAGATGGGCCGTAGATGGTCAGAGGCCATTTAAATTTTAGCTTTGATCAGCTTTTCTCGGCTGGCGAGCTCGTTGATGACTCTGCTAATTTTTCAACGGCCAGTTGATGTGAAATATTGCCTTTTTTTCAAGTCTTCTCACATACTTATGCACACAGTCATTAATGCCCTCAAGATAAAAGAGTTTGTCTTTCTGCACTTTTGCATTGATTCAGTCATATTTTCATTGATCAAGCTCAGTTTAAAACAGAAGTTCCAACTATTTTCAAACCCCACGCTGCCCGTATGATTTTGCGTTTATTACTCAGCTCACCACAGTATCTTATCTGCGCTCTCTGTCAGCAAGTCACCTGTGCTCGGTCTCAGTCAACTCCTCAGTGTGATTGACTGAAAGAAGCAGTGCGTGTCAGGCCAGGGTTGGTGTCAGAATGGCTAAATTTAGCATCTCTATTGCTTCAGCAGCCTGGATCAAAGATTTCTCTTCCATTTAGATTGAAGAATGAAACCTATTGAAAGGCAGAAATATTGACTGAATACGAAGAATGACTCACTGAATGACTGACTGGTTGATCTCAAGGCTGACTCGCTCTTCGAGTGAACGACTCTCTGTAATCAATATTAATGAGCTCTTATACAGTACATGCCAGGGGTATTTCAATTAATCTTTTTATGTTAAATTGATTTAATTGAATTTTCTATTAAGTTTAGTTTAAGTTCATTTCAGTGTGCATCAAAAGTAAGATTACCTCATGAATTTTAGTTTTTAATTTAATGTGTGAGACAATAAGGTTTTTTTTTTAGAATTTTTGTGATACATTGCATGGTTATTTGGGTTAGACATATAATGGGCACAGGATGAGCTTCCTAAAGGTCCTCCCGGTATGTGTGTGGGTTTGCTTGGGGTGTTTTAAATTCCCTACACAACCAAACACATGTGCATAAAGGTAAATGTTCGTGTCAGTGGCCACAATACTGGCTTAGAGCTGAAGGTGGTCCCCTCGCTGCCCACTGCTCCTAATGGGACAAGTGTCACATTATACTCAGTATAATTATTTGTGACAAATAAAAAATTTTTCCTCCTCTTCTTCTTCCACTTCACAGTGCCAGTTGCAGTTCAGTTTATTTACAATTTCGTATTCACATATTCATTTTTATTTGTGTCAGCAGAAATAACCCTGGTATTCATCAGTATCATCTATATATCAACGCTCAGTACAGGCAACTATAAGACGGTAACTTGGCCATTCTAAAACATAGTCTGCATGTGTGTGTATTTTTTTTGTCCTCAAGGAGCTGAATGTGCGTCAGCTGACACTGTCAACAGACAAAGACAAGTACGGTATCCGTCTGAGGGCCGAGCCCGACCACATGGTGCTGGGCAAGAGACTAAAGGGAGCCTTCAAAGCTGTCACTGCCTCTATCAAGGAGCTCACCAGTGAACAGCTAGAGGCCTTCCAGAAGACAGGTATTGCTGTGTGTGTGTGTGTGTGTGAAAGAGGCTTTCCTGGTGTGTGTGATCGAAACCTGAAAAGTCATAACTTAAAAAATCCCCATCTGGTGCAAAGAAGGAGGCTAAAATGTTTCAACAGTGGAAATGTGTGTAAGCAGTTTAATGTAGTCAACCAGTTTAAATTTTTACACATGATATTTATTTATTTTCTCAGCAAATTAACAGAGTTAGTATGTTAAAATACTTGTATCCTCTGTCCAAGTGCCAACATCCCTAAGACTTGTTCAGAAAGCACTGACTTTTGCCTACTAAACCATTAACTAGTAAAGAGCAGTAGGTTAGTGTCGGGATGCTGCACACATGAGTGCTTTAAGTAAAGTTGGGCACAGACAGACGGCCAGTTGATCCTCAGATGGCAAACCCTAACCCTTCTGCACCTGTAATCAGAGCTCGAGTAGCGATCAAAGCAGTGTGTGGTATCTTGTTTCTCCAATTATAGAAAGATGAGGAGAGCCCCCAGAGTCTCAGGGGAAGGAGGCAGTGGAGGTCAGCTGGGCCGTGGGAACTTAATGTTTGAAGTCTGGCCAATTGGAAAAGGAAAAAAAAAAGGCAGATGAGTTATGGAAGGAAAGAGATGGATGTGGTGGAGGATGGTGGAAAATGACGGAGAGAAATCAGATAAAATAATGTACAGTGAAACATTGTTTTACTGACTCGTCATCACAGGCGAGATTTGATTTTTTGCATACAAACCCATTTTTAAGGTGCTGAACGGCAGAATGCATCAGGACTATCTGGACTAATTAAACAGGCTGCTAGCTATAGCATTTACTGTTAATTAACTGTTATATTAAATTAAGTCTGGATGGAGGTAAAAAAAAACAGCTACCTGTCCAAAAATTACATAATTGGAAAGGACTAAAATTTGGTGGACTAAAATTGAATGAAAAAATAAATAAATAAATACTTTTAGTAAGGCTGTGGAAGTTACACAACTGCATCTGAAGCCAACAGCTCACATTTCAGTTTGGAGTCTGCTTTTAACCTCTTAAGCAGTTTTTAGCTCAAATATATATTTCAAAAAACCTTGTTCCAATTTAGACTATATGGGTGGCAGTTTGGCCTGAAACTGATTGTAGGTTCATGGCCGATGGTTGTATTACTCATTATTTGTTACCTGTAACTTTGATCCCATCATTTTGAAGGGCTTAGAAGAAAAGAGAAGGTGGAAAAGAGCAGAGGAGCAGGGAGGGACACGGGAAATCAAAGCATGAAAATCCAGGATTAGAGAGAAATGGAGTGACCGTTTCACTCAGCCTCTGGGTGTGGAGAAGTGAGGAGACGGGGAGAACACAGTCATGGTTTTTAGTCAGAACACAGACGTGGGTAATTGCTGCTACTGGCGAAATGGAGATATAAACCTGACTAGACTGGGTTCACTGTATTGTTTAAAGGCTCAGATCTCATGCGGATGTGGCCAGGAAGGCTGCAATGTAAGGAATCTCATAATGCAAGCAAATACCGGCCCAGACCCCAGCTAATTTGAAACACAGCCTCAGCCTGCATGCAAGTTAAGGGAGCACTTTATTCAGTAGGACTGGGTGTAATTGAATCCTTTTCAGGAATTCTTCTCAAGAGACAAACTCTGCCAAAGAAAGACTAATTTCACACAATCTGTTGGCAATTTATTCACATTTAATTAGGAGGATAGCTGGGCACTAAATTGTTTATCGTCACATTTGCACTAAAGTCTCTAGCCAGAATTGATTAAATCATACTGGGCCTCGATAATCACTTTCAGATGCATCAACACATTTTCAGCCTTCCTTAAACAATCCATTTTCAGTGATCAGATGGTTGATATTTTAATTTTGTGCAAGCATAAACGTCTCCCAATTAGCACGATTTTGTGATGTTTTTTAGGTTTTCACAGGGAGAAATCAAAAACAAGTGGTTTGCACTTGTCTAGTTTAGTTACTAAGTTATTATTATCTTACGGAGTTATTACATAGTGATGTGAGAAAATGTTATCACTTCTGAGCAGTTCAAACTTTTACACTCAACAACAAACTGAACCAGAACATTTTTCTTGCTCCATTTTTCCAATTCTTGTGAACTCAGTACACACCTTCAGGGACTTTCTTTAAACTAGGCACAAATAGCCAACAAAACTCGTAAGAGATATGATTGGAGTTTGGGGGATAAAGTTAAAGGTCACTTCAATGTGTGAAAGGTTTTGAGCCGTAAATAAAAAATTTGTTTGCTAATTTAGAAAAATGTCACTGAAACATTTAATCGAATGAAATAATGAAGTAATAGAATTTTATTTTAATCCTAGTTTATATTGTTGTGGTTAATTTTAAGGATCCATCATGGTGGACGGCCATGAGCTTCATGAGGAGGACCTGAGACTGATGTACACCTTTGACCAGAGTTCTGGCTCTGCTGCACAGTATGAAGCTCACTCTGATGCACAGGTAAGCTTGAAAAATATATTTTTTTTCATTAGATATATTTGCATGCTAGTTGAATATCCTTCAGGGAAAAAAAGACTTAATTCTTAATTTTCTCAAAATAAATGTAGTGTAAGTGTTTAAACTAAGCACTAAAATGTGCAGTAACTTGCAAGATAATACAGTGCTGCTCCTCACAGAACGGCCTTCAGGCAGCTCATTACTGGATGGGCCTCTTGTTTTATTTAAAACACTGATTCTATAGTAACTAGTAAGTTTTTAAAAAAGTTAAGTAATGTGTTTTCTTAAAATTTAGAACTTAAATGTGAACAGCAAAAAGGAAGAGTCTAATTACTTTTAACTAAAAAGGGCTTGTTGTTAATGTACTTTTAATGTCTGATGTGCAAAGAATCTAGAAAATAAATCTGTGTCTTAGGAATCCTTGTCAAGAATCCGTCCAGTGTTTATGCTATGCTAGGCAAATAATTTCTTTCCTGTAGCTTCATATTTTGAGTTCAGACATGAGGGTTGTAGCATTCATCTTACCTCTCTGCCAGAAAGAAAAAAGGCTGATTTCCTAAAATGTGGGAATGTTCCTTCGACCTATTAGCAATCACCTCATATTACCTTTTAATACCTTTTTTTTTGTTGCTTTTAACCACAAGATATTTTTCCTAAACTTGTTGAACTCACGTTTATGGATTTTGTCTTATATTTTTTATCATACATATTTTTTTATTCTATTTTATTTTTTAATTTGTGAACATTTTTATACTTTTATTGGTTTGAATAATGCATAAAATTCTCATTATATCATCAATTCTAGTCACATAATAACGCATAAGAACATAATGAAAGCTAGATATAGAAATAGACACACTGCGCACAGAAACACACAGAAACACACTCACACACTCACACACTCACACACACATACTCGCACATGCCCTTCTCCACCGCCCCTCTCTCCTTACTGCTAGATGACTTACTGTTGTTGTGTAGATTGAGCTACAAAGTGTAATATAACCTGATCTGAGAAAAAAAAATGCCTCTCCGTAGCTGCACTGACCTGCCATATACTGTAAATGCATTTATGTGTCTTTACTGTGAGTGTGATGTATGAAATCATTTCACGGCTAAGTGGAAACCAGCATGTATGCGTTTCCCACAGGCCCTCTCTAATCAGTGCTCCTCCAACCGTATACACACCACACGGCTGCACCTTAATACCAGTTTACTGAGCTGGCGTTTTAATTCTCTCTTGCTTGCTCGCACTGACTCTGCAGCACCCATCTGTCTGTTTCTGTGTTCTTTCTCTCATATACTGGTTCTCTATTTGCTTTGTGTACCTCTCTCTGTCACCCTGTCATCTCTTTCCCTCCTCCTTCCCAGGTAAAGTGTTTGTGGCTGGCAGCAGCTCAGCCTCACACAACACGACACGCGTTTTACTTTAGTGACTCACACAGGCAACAAGGTTGTGATTATTGCTGTCTGGGTGGTTGTTTTGGTCTTTTTAATCTTTACATTACACATTTTTTTATTTATATAGGTTGCTTCTGCAGTCTCTGGCTGCCTTTTCAGCTGCACAGTTTGGAGCTTGAGATTACAGGCATCTGGTCTCTAACTGGTCACAGTAAACACATGATATCAGGAGATAAATACCACCTTAATGTCTTCATGTCAAATTAAATACTACTTTTATATAATATATAATAATATTCTTTCAAATATTTCTAATATTTGTGAGGGGTACATTTTCATTTTCACCTATCAACATTAAAGCCCTTTAAAAGCATAAACATTAAATTTTGCCTTAACTTCAAGATCACAGCTACAAAGTCAACAACAATGGCCTTAGTTTGCCAAACTTGGAGAACAGCTACTGAACATACTTGTTTGGCTTAACCCAAATGTATTAAATTTTGATGATTTAGCTTACATTAATGCCAAATTACCCTGATAGACCTGTTCCACTGTGAAAACCACATTATAAATATGTTTGTATTTTTTAAAGGGTTATTTATGATTAATCATCAAGAATCAATACGTTTTTACAAAGGCTAACACAAATTACCATCAATATTCGCTAACACAGTGATATCAAGTCAGATTTAATTATGTATCCAAAAGGTTTTTATTGTAAAGCCTTATGATACCTTTTTTCATCTCTCTCCATCATGTGACACCCTTTATCCTTAAAACCTCACAAAAGGAAAAACTCCTAATAGGTTCAATAATGTAAATAAACTGAGGGCTGTACATGAGAATCTATTGCTTGATTAAAATCAGCTGAAAACCATTTCAGTCTCTGGATACATCACAGCACTTCTGGGATCAGTTTCACGTGTCATTTAAACTCTCCATGTCTGTCATCTTTCAGGTCCTGGTTCTGCTGGACGTCACTCCAGACCAGTCTATGCTGGATGAAGGCGTTGCCCGTGAGGTCATCAACCGCATTCAGAAACTACGCAAGAAGGTGGGACGATTATTTTAGAAACACTATGAGCTCTGGAATCAACCGTGACACATAACACACCACCAGTGAATTTTACAATCTGGTGTCTAATGATTAGAGTATGACATGATTAAAAGTTTGCCAATACATGTCACCAGGGCTGTGCAGGGATGAGCAAAACATGCCACTGAGGCAGAGTGAGGAGTTCAGGAAGAAGGCAAAATACCTTTCAAGGCTGTAACCTAATGAGTAATATATGAAAGCAGTGGAGAGAAAACTGACTGAGTATGAGGAGCATTTTGGAGCATGGCACATTGGGACTTAAAGAAAACCAAAAAAATTCTGCGTGTTTTTAAATGGATGACAACAAAAAAACATCTGTTGTTGGAAGATAGGATATAAAATAAATTACTAAAAGTGTGCCAAGACCAAAAGTAATTTCAAAACTTAAAAAATTACTAGTGAAAGATTAAAGGAATGAAAGAACAAAACAAACAAAGGTTTAATTTTAGGGAGTGAGTCTGAAGAATATATTATTTTTTCCCTGATTGACTCAATGTTAATAATGTAACCAAAAGTGTTATCTATTGATGTGTTCAATTCCATTTGTTTTCTTAAAACTTCATTACTTAAAGCATTTTTTTTATCTCTGAGCTTCATACTGGACCAACAGTCTGGCAAAAAAAACTAATTCAATGACACCAGGATGTGCTTAAGGAAACTGTAATGTTCATTTTTACCTTTTCCTAGTTATTTTTTGATCGATACCGAAAATAACCATTAGTTGCTGCCCTGCAATACACACAAAGCAAAGAAAATTAGTCGTATTTTTTCTGTTACAGTTCCCTCCTTTTGATCACCTTGTGTTCCCCCTTTCCTCTTTATGTCCCATGCTAATTTTGTCAGGGCAGTTTTGAAATCTTTCCACTGCAGCGTCACAGTTAGAAGTTTCTCCATCATAAGGCAGGCTTAATGGAAGCTTAATTACAGTCTGGCCCCTTTCAGATTCTAATGTTGGAGCTTTGAAGTGGTCTGGGGAGTAAAGACGGATTAGCCAACAGCCCCTTGTTTTCACAAGCAACAAACAGTTTTTTCCGTCCCCCTATAGCAGTGGTGTGCATTGGCTCCTGGCCAGGCTAAATTCCTCCAGTTATTTCAAACTGAGATCTGTTAGGAATTTTCCACCCCGGGGATGGGAATTAATTTTTAACAATTCTTCTGACATGTTTAGTAGTAGTTTGCAGGCATTCATGTGTGTCCTAAACAGTGTTTGCGTGGGTGGATTTTTTTTGGTGTGTGTGAGCATATGCTCAGTTGAGAAGCGCAGGTCAGCATTTCCTCTTTTTTTTCCTGTTTATTTATTGGGCTGCTCACAAGCTGGAGATCTAAGTAGCCCTATCTGACGTATTCACACACACACACACTCTCACTGTACCAGCCACTTCAGGGTAGGGTCAGTACCTTGACTTGGCAGGAAAAGCCTATAAACCTTCCTCCATTGATTGACTGCTCTTCTGTATCAAGCTAACGTTATTCCTCTGCCCTTGAGCCACATACTGCTGCAGTTGGAAGGAGAGAGTGTGTGTGAGTGTGTGTGAGTGTGTGTGAGTGTGTGTGAGTGTGTGTGTGTGTGTGTGTGTGTGTGTGTGTG
>JAQNCA010000014.1:9744097-9759842 GCA_029783725.1 Acanthurus tractus
TATAAGGCGCACTGTTGGTTTTTGAGTAAATTAAAGGCTTTTAGGTGCGCCTTATAGTGCGGAAAATATGGTAAATGTTCTTAGTCATTTTGCATCATTTGAATCAACCAAGATTGTGTGATGAATCTCATGTTTTAATTGTACCAATTGAAATTGTCTAGAATCCAGCTTCATCCTTAAGGTCATTCACACTCAACCTCTTTCACCTTGCTCCTCTACCCCCACATCTGTTAATTGATCCAGCAGTTCTCTGTTTTTAATCCATCATTCCTTCTTGTTGTCTCCTCCTTTTCCCATGGCTAGGCTTAGGCTTGTTCACAGACCTTCTCGGGACTTAAGAATGAACCTTACTAACAAGACAATCATTTCTTAATTTGTAATGGAGATAAAGTCTGTCTGGTTCACTTCTCTTCAAGGCTCTTTCTATCTCTTCCAGAGTGCCAGACAGGAGAGGTGGGAACCCTCCTGCTGGTGAACCCAGTGGGCCAGAATGGGCTCGATTTCTCAGGCCTGCAGACTGAGGCTGCCAAGGTCTTCGGCCTCCGCAGCAGACGACTCAAGCTGTATCTGGATCAGGACCTCACCCAGGGTAAGATAAAAGAATGGTGGAAATCTTACTCTTGCATCCATGTTTTCAGCTGCAGTGATTGCAGATTAAGTCGTTTTTCAAACTTCTGTTCCATTCAAATTGGCGTTACATCTTACAGTTTATCAGAATTAGCTGAAGCCAAGAAAGCCAGGAGAGCTGAGGGGGATAATACAGGCGCCGTAAATGATGTAAATATTGTAACTACTCAACAAATACTGTTGTACCTTTACAAAATGGCTCCCGCATTCAAAACATGCCAATGACTTTATTAGCTTTAGTTGGGTATCCTGTCAGATACAATGAATGTATAAAAGTCTCTGTTTCAGCGAACACTTTAAGGGAAGTTTCTCAGTCTTGGCATGTATGTCCACTTGGATACAGGTGTGCACTGATTAAAGATTGCAGGTTTGTAGCTTTGGAGATTTTTAAGTGAACTGTGATCGTTTTTGATTGCTGAAATGTTAATGCCACCTTTAATTTTTGCCATAAATGTTAACAGACATACCTTATAACCAATGACATGTTTCTGTGTTTTTTCAGAGCTGCCAGCTGATTCATCAGTGAAAGCTTTAGACACCAAAACTCTCTTTGTGAGAGTTTTTCCAACAACGGCTGAGGCATAAATCCAGAGAAGCCATTTTAGGATCTTGGCTTCAGTATTTGTCTCAGATGCTGTCCAAGTCTCCCTAAAGAAAGTTTCTTTTTTTGTTTTTGTTTTTGTTTTTTTTAACCATTAAAATCACCACCACCAGTCGCCCCTCTGACGTACAGTGGATCCATGACAGAAGGTGGTGTCATTACTTTTGGTCTTTGGAAATCCTAATGCAAAGCAGATTTGTCTGTTAAGTTCACAACTGTTAATCCATGCTGTCACTATCACATGTCTTGAAATTTCTTAAGATCACCTCAGGGACAGAAGAATAGCTTGAAGAAGCCTGGAGATTTTTATGAATTATAACCAGTCAAACATGTGGTGAAAGCTCTAATTAATAGTTGTATTTAGCCAAGACTTACAGGACTGTTCTCCCTGCCTCGTTCCCTTGTGTTGCTTAAATATGTCACCGATGATAAGTTGCAGTCTTTTAAGGATCGCATAATGTGATGCTTGGCTGTGCTGATTTTGGATAGAGACCAGATTTACATTATATACTCACTAGAGAAGTGGTTATTCATATATAACAGCTGGATAGGCCACTGCATGTATGTCATAATGTGACAAAGGCTGGCCAGAGAACTGGGGTTTGTTTAATAGAAGGAAAACCAGATGTGAAGGTGCACCGGGGACAAACACAAGGTCCATTTGGTTCATTTAAGGGTTTTTTTTGTTCAGTCATGTTTCAGTAACTCTTCTTGGAAATAAAGAATCTAGGGAACCTTTTCAACTTGTCTAGCTGTCAAGATTAACAATGGATGTCGTTTCGTTATTATGCAAATGATAAAAGTTATCCCTTTGAGACTTATTCAAGGTGAGCTTAGTCAAGAGTAATTATTGCTCATAATTGAGAAACCCATTTGGTCCATTGTGCTTATACACATTTTTGAATTTAACAGATAAACCTTTTCTGTTCATTGCATTGGGAATTCTTTGACAATTGTAAAGGCATTTAAGAGGTGAAATGGATTTTTCAGGCTGCTGTACCTTCAGGACAAAAAGGCAACAAATGGATAATGTACTATTTTAAGTGAAAAATGGAATAAATAAAAGGTGACTAAGAATCAGCATTTTTTTTTCTTCTTTCTGCTCACTCACACCTCTGTATGGCATGAAGAGACAAATCACGTCTGTGGGATCCTGCTCACAGTTTTCTGCATATATGGAAATATTGCTCTCTTTGTTCATGTGGTTGCCCGAAACCTCATGACTGACTCATGGTATTATCTTTAAAATGGTTAAAGAATTTGATTGTATAACACTTCAAGAACAACTGTGCATAACAAAAAAAAATGTCAAAAAAAAACAGCTGCTGTTTTTACACTTCAGTTTTTGAACGTATTAATTTAACAAGATCTACAGTGTTGATTACTTAACTGTAGAGATGCTAATAGATGAGTTTCGATACCTTTGAGCAAAGCCAGGTTAGCTGTTTGTCCCTATTTTCATTCTTTGTGCTAAGCTAAGCCAACTTGCTGGCTCTAGGTTCATAAATAATAGTACAGTGCAAGTGGCATCAATCTTTTCATCTAAGTCTCTGCCAGAAAGTAAGTGCACTCTCCAAAATGTTGAACTATACCTTTGAAGGGTTGTATAGTGCAACTGAACATTAGAGGAAGGTGACAACCTGTTTACTCTCATCAAAAAAATAAATTAAAAAGGGACTTGCTTTGCTAAAATTATTGTTGGAAAAGAGGCTACTATGAGGAGATGAATGTGCTTCTAGTAAAAAAAGAGGCCAATTGACCATTTTTTATTCTATCATTGTCATGTAAACCCAGTTTGAAATATCAGGCCCGTCTTGCTAGAAATTTAACGATGCAATGGTGCAAATTTCCCCAACTAAAGGCATTTTTACTAAACTTTCTAATGCTTGATGTTAACCATATTTGTGTCAATGATAAACAAGCACAAACACAGTGCTGTTTTTAGCTTTAGGTCTCAATAATAAAAAACTGGTGTCCTGTGTTTTTCCTACAACTGACACAGTAAGTCACTGCCCATGGAAAGAGGAGTTAATCTTTTATTGGGTCATTCCACAAGGTCTGTTTATTGTATGGATGCATCAGACCCTGTTTTTAAAACTACTCATAAAAGCCAGTCAGAATGAGGGACTGACATTCACTGCCAACGTGAACTGAAACATTTATAAAAATGTTAACAGAACTTCTTACCATAGAGGAGAATACAGAAGCACAGATGCTCTGTTGGAGATTTTTTTAAAAAGACAATTAATAATGTCACTACACTCAATGTTGGACATTAGATTATTCTCTAATAATGTGGATGACCTTGAGGTCTGGTTTGAGTGCTGATTAACACAGTGTTAGGACTCGGCTTTCAAGGAGACGTTTATAGGGCACTGACGTCCACAGGCACGGGGTTAATTTGAGTCTGTGAAACCTGGTTCCCACTGCTCTGCAGCCAGTATGGTGAGAAGTCTGTGTGTGTGTGTTAAACCTGTGTGTGTTGATTAATGAAGCGGCCAGGAGGCAGAGCTGCTTGTTGGCAGTTCAGGTAACTCTCGGCTGGGGACGCTGCTGCAGAACCTCTCCTCTCCATGTGGACTTAAAAACATTACTACCATTTTGCATCCAAATAAGACACATAATTATGATGAATCCTGAAGTATACTGTTATTGTTCATAAACATTTGCTCATAACCATCAGAACAAGCACAGTGTGCCAAACTGCCTCTATGCTCAAAACGGTAAACTACACCAATAAATCTTGAAAACATCTGTATTAAGAGATTTTTGCAGTTTTCAGAGATACTTATCCAAAACCTGGGCATTAATGTAACAACATAAGTCAGATATGGAGGCTTTTTTTAATGAAACATTTAGTGTTTACAGGTGAGGATAAGTTTCCTGAATCAGTGGGATCTTTGGACTTGATGAGACCATCTGCAGTTGAGAAGAAACAGTTCCTGTAGCTTGAGGTTTGGGTCTTTTGACTGCAGTTTCTTGCCAGAGGGGAGGTAAGCAGGGATTTGCAGAAATATGTGCTCTGATCCTGAAAGGTGGAGTGTGGCCACTTAGAGTATGTGGTTTTGCTTGGGAATGGAAGATATTTATTAAATTGTCAAAAACTATACTCTAGGTGATTCTATAATGTGGTGTTGACAGATATTGTAAAATGATAACGTTTATTTTCCCCTCGAAGTGTTTGTATACAGTGCAAGGCAAGTAGTCTGTTTTTGGTTGATCTAGTGAATCAAATAACTGTCAAAGGAAAATAAACACATTGATATAAAAATCCTATAATGCCTTAGTGCACTCCTGCTCAGTAATTTCCATTGTTGGCCACGATAAGTTTTATATTAAGAGATTTAAAGAAATAGCTGCTGTATCAAGATATAAACTTTACTGCATATTGTCTTACTGTAGAGAAATGTTTGACATCTTATGTATATTTTTCATACCTATTAACACTGGCACAGCTGTTTCATGTAGTGGGTATTTGGGGTCTTAACGTCAACTGAAGGAGGATATGGAGAGAAAGTTTAACATTTTGAGTTAATTACCTAAAACTCTTAAGACAAAGTCCTAAATATACAAATATATAAATTATTTGTCTTAAAGAGGAAATTCTTCTTCACAGTAGGTGTGAACATTACATAAATCAGTAAGGGATCCAGAATAATGCACAAATTATACAACATACAGAATTCACAGGAACACAAGGATGGCACTAACAGAAACAAAGACATAGATTGACACTTCTCACACCACAGACTGGGTTACTTGTAGCTTAAGAGGAGTTCTTATTTAAAGCTCATATGGCTGTAGGAACAAAGCTCCTGCCAAACAGGGCCTTTCTGTACATAGGTAGTCTGTACCTGCGGTCAGAAAGAGGAGGATGAAAGTGCTGGCAGAGGGGGTGGTTTTGGTAATGCATGATTATGAGTGCTTGTTTGTCTGAGACACAGTGACACACTCAAGTCAGAAACTGAACTGAGTAAATTTCAATATTTTGCAGGAGATTTTTCAAAAAAGCACAGTATTTCTCATTAGAACAACTGTGGACTTAAAGTGTGAAGTCTTCTCAACACTAAAAAGTACCTCCTCAAAATGTGGATAGTATAGTACAGTGCTAAAATTTCCATCTGTGAATTCCAGCATTTCTACAGTCAGTGTCACTTCAGTGTGATGATTTTATCCTGCCCTCCTCCTGGGTGGAGCAGCATGCTGCTTCACTGGTTAAATATTAAGCACACAGCTCTGTCTCATCCTCCTCTCATCCGTCTCGCTCCCATCTGCTCCTGCTGCTCCATTTGTGCAACTGCACACCCTGGCCTGGCTGAGAGAGCAGGTCAGCGACCCATCTGCTGATAGACATCACAGAAATACAGTATGCAGCATGGGTGAAGTGAACATGACCCCTGTCATCTTACTCTAATGATGGACAACACAACTCATTACAGTCAGCTGAGAGCAAAGTTTTGCCTCGGCGCAGGATACACAGGTGTGTTTTTCAAGAATGTAAAAGCCAATAAGGGCTCTTTTCAAACCGCCCTCCCTGGCAACACATGTGAGCTGTGTAATGGAAAAATCTAAATCTCTGCCAGTAAATCAATTTTCAGTGCCCTGCATGTTGTCCACTGCAGAATGACAGCAGCAACAACAACTTCAAACAACCTAGCACAATAGAACGGAGTATGAGAAAAGCACATTTGACAATAAGCGCAATGACTGGAATTTACCTGATATACCCAGTGCTGTGAAAGTGTAGCGTTAAGTACAGAATTTTAATTGGCTGGCTGCCTCCAAAGCCCATTTTAAAAACTCACATTTAAAATGCATAGATGTTTAAGTAAAGCTACGAGGATGTAGATGCTGTATTTTTTTATTAGGTCAGTAATATTTCCTTTTTTAAATTTTTATTTCCCAGCTTGCTTGTCAAGTACATTCATTGTCCATGACATATGTGTCCATGTGCATGAACCTATATACTGTGACCTCTTGGCTAAATATGTTAACATGGTTTCATTAATTAAATCCTGGCCCTGTTGGACGCAACTTACTTTTAGCCAAACATGACACACTTGTACTGTACTGCACATCAGCTGCCCAGTATATTAGGCTGATATACAGATAATAACATTGGCATATATTTTGGCTAAAAAGTAGAATAACTGAAGACTGCACTGGATAACAGACGCTAAAGATACAGTACTGAGAACCAGTGGTACTGTTCAGTGAGAAGTATTTTCTTAGCTATCAGTTTTACACATTGTGTATAAAAAAACAAAGTCAAGGAATCTTTGTAAGATTTTTTGTTCCTGCTAAAATAAATGAATAAAAATCCAGAAGTTCAAGTTCATGCAATGCACTACGTAATCTTAAAAAAAATATATCTATCTACTAATAAATTTTTTGTACAATGTTTGAACATTTTTACCTATTTCCCCATCATCAAGATAATGTAAGTGCTATTTCGATTTCCTTTTTACCGGATCGTTTTTCCTGTGAACGCAAAGCTGTCAAGATTGAAAATGCATAGAAAAAAAATACTTACAATATTGGCGGTTGCTTAGACCCACAGATTTATTTGTTTAATAATACACAGAGGATAGAGCACTGAAAAAAAACATCAGTATTGTTGTGAATTTCTGTGAGTTACGAGTCTATTGACAAAAACTGATGCTAGCAAGTTAGCACCCGAAGACAGGTGTTAGCAATTAGACGTTAGCTTAGTGTGTTACGAGTCTGATACGTCAAAACTATGTCTGAACGACAAACAAGAAGAAACAACGAAAGACTACAGTGGATAAGGACATTGAAACGTTAGTATGTTTATTATAAAGACTACTATCAAAAGTGTGTCTAAAGACTACCAGCCCGGGGGGGGGGGGACTTTAACACACCTGACGTTAGGCTACTTCAAACAACTAACGTTAGCTAACTATGCTAGCTGAATGCTACTTACGCCTCAATTTAAGTCAAAGTTAACTGAAATTATCGGTGAATAATAAGCTTAAAACAAAAAGCAGATGGTTAGTTATGCTAAAATCGCGTTCCCTAATTTAGACAACCTTTTCCGCAATTGAATTGCAGTTAGTCGATCGGTTACCAGCAGTTCTTTTAATAATCAACTTATCAATTTGAAATTATGAAGGATGCAGACCTTCACATTTACTTAGTTAAGCTGTTTTTGCCTCCAATGTTTAACCGTCTTAATGCCCTGCCTAATATAAAACTCCTATGACAAAAATGACCGTGTAAACCATAAAATTTGATTCAAAAAAGAGGCTAATATTGCACAACATTTTGTCTCATCGTATGTCCACATGTTGGATACGCTGTGCGCCAAAAGCACCAGCTTAGCGCAAAGTGTCCGGCCATGCGTCGTGACTGAACGAGGGAGCACCACCACGTCCCCGCTACTACAGCAGCTCCATCTCCGTTATCTCCCCATCTTCCAAATGCGGCATCTATCTTCACTCTGATGCGCCTGCTCCTCCTCCTCCTCCTCCTCCTCCTCCTCTCCGTCCTGGATGAACAGAAACAGGTAGGATTCGTTTCAAATTTGGGAAACATCACCCACACATCCAGTCAGTTGGGGTTGGGAGGTGGGAGATAGTGCTTTGCATTCTAGTTTTTTTTTCGCCCCCCCCCCCTCATATTTTTTTTTTTTTAGTTTTTCCATGTCATGGTTGTTAGGAGACCGCTGTCAGATGAGGAGTCGGTGCTGGCATCCGTAGTGAGATGCGTCGGCAGGAATGACACACTGTTGCTACCGATTCTGTCTGCTGTGGTTGCCACAGAGACGTGCATTGTGCTGCAGGTATGCAGTGGCACAGAGGGGATGGATGCAACCAAGTAGTTTCTTATGTTAGACTTCTGTTTTTGCGACTGTATGCTGCAGATGCAACATGGTGCATTATATGTTTTTTAGCCTTTATCATACAGTTTGAAGACATAATGACTGGTAGGCGACCTCTTTTCTTTTCTTCCTGCTTTACCCTGAACGCAGGACTCAGAGTGGTCCCAGTTTGTTCCTCATGTCTTACCATTCTATCTATATCATAAACCTAAGCATCCTATTGTCGAGCAACTCTTACTGCTGTTTTGAAGGTTTTTGTAGAATTCCCAAATACCCCTTTGTTATTTTAGATGAAAAAAAAAAATTGTGGCAGGTTAGAATAGATTAACCTTTTATTTAAATAGAACCTCTTCTTCCTTAGCTATTTCTTAAGTGCTTGCTTGTTTTGAGCAGTGTGAACAAAAATATTTGAGTATATCATCAGTTTTATTGGTAGGTATTGGTTTTTCTTTATAATAATTTGCATTATCAATAAAATCACATAAATAACTTGCTTTTGGGCATGGTATTTCCAGGTATCTATCTAGACACCAGTATAATTTTCATCAAATTGGATGCTTATACTTTATATACATTGAGTCAGATCAATGGTAAATGGTGAACTGAGTTTCACAGATGTGGATAAAATGAGGAGGTGGGAAAGAGTAGGTGAGGCTGACAGAAAACATTGGTAATGGTATTGATAGGCTGCATTGCCATTCAAAATAAAAAAATGTTGTTCCTTTTGTTGCCCTTAGCAATGGCAATTTCAACAGGATGTAATGTAGCACATTCACACAAGATGAAAACATGAGTGACAACCAGAAGCTGATAAATTTGTTTGCTTTTGTCTTTTTATTTGTCATATCTTTTGTAGACAAACTTAAACAATGCAATACACAGACTGCAGTTTTTCCCTATCCATGCAGGAAGTGAACATTATATTTTGAGGGGAATTAAAACTTTATCTTAAGATTACATAGTGTTGAGAGAAAGCTGTATTTTTTAGTTGCATGCATTACTTAAATAATGACATAAAATAATAGACACAAAACAATTGTCTAATATGTTATATTCTATTTTTTGCAAAAAGTACATTACTATAGTAATAACTCATATTGTAACAAATGTTTTTGATTTGATCTCTTGTCAGTCCTTATGATGGTTTTATATGCCGTTCAGAAGATGTTGTCTGTCTACAGTCTACTACCTGTCTGAATCCATTAAAGACAGCATAAGGTGTATAACTCAAATACAATGGTAATATATGTGAGGCACAAATAGGGTTACACTAAAAAAAAAAGCATAACCAAAAATGTAATCAGAGTTGACATTTTTTTGTATTTACTGTAAAGTCCAAGTGATAATTCATATTTTTACAAAATATATTGATCTTAAGTTGTAATTGAAAGGGTTTTATGTTAGAAATGGCCTCTACATTTTTCCCCCTAGTTGCAGTGTATTGTACACTTTGCTGGGATAAGGATGTTGCGCTGTTTTAATTTTAATTTCAAATTCATAGAGGACCCATTAAAAATACAGCTTCAGAGTCTATTTTTATTGCACCTCATCTATATCTGAGCATACTGCCTTGACTCCTGCCTGGTATCCAAATCTGAGAAAACTCTGCTGAGGTGACCTGGTTATAGAATAGAAAAGTTGGTGTAAAACAGATTCTTATTCATTCTGTCCAAAGTCATAATAAAAGACAGCCAAGGAGGGTAATGTTTTTATTTCCTAAACGATCTGCTGTAAAGAACTGTTAGTACCTTTGTAACTACAGTTCAGCTTTGACCATCTGCACCTGCTGAAATCTCCTGGATGTGCAGATCTTTGATATGGTTGCTTCTTTGAATAAATGTTTCAGGTGTGTTCTCTCTCAGTATCGCCTCAAATATTTATTCTAGAAGTCTGTTTCTTTTGACCCTACTGTAAAGCTGCGGCTGCCAGTGTTGCCATGATCCTAGATTACATCAGTGAAACAACTGAATCAAATCCTGTAATACCCAGCAGAAGCAGTGGCCTGAACAATTAAAACAAGTAAAGGGAATATATATCAAAATTTGAATTTGGAAGGCAGTCTGACGTGCTCATTAATCTTACAGTAATTAATCTTACGGTGCTGCTTCTCTGGCATGGTCAATTAATAATGCATATATAATTACTTTGTTTATTTATTGTTTATTTATTTATTGTTTATGATGCCATAAGAGATGGCACCATACTGTGTATGTAAAATCTTAGGGCCGGGGGGGGGGGGTTGATCCATGTGAATACCTTGGCTGAAGTTACTAATGTGTAGCATTGGTATTTTAGGCTTTACATAAGTTGGGTTAGGGATTGATCCAGCTGAGGAAAGCTGGAAAAAGCATCCACACATACAACAAAACAAAAAAAACTTGATTAGCTAATAAAATTATAAATTCTAATGAGACATTTAGGACGGGTAATTAGTGCTGCAGATTCAGTGTTCCCCTCTGTCTGCAATTTGCATATCATGGAACAGAGTTAGAATTAATTCAACCATGACCAATTGTCAGTGTAACAATGAAAAACACTATTGCGAGCATTATGGTCCTTGCAGAATCTCTGGACAGATGGATGCAAAATCAGCCTCTGATTATGTTTCTTTCTTGTCTTCTCTCTGTTCTGCCTTTTCTCCCTCCTGCTTTCTCCATCTCAATAAGTACAGTAGCTTGATTGAATGCATGTTGTCGACAGTATAATCTCACAGTGATAAACTGGGTTGCTGTTTTGGCTGTCCAGATGTGCCAATTAAATACTTGAAATCACAGCTATTTCATGTCTGCTTCCAAACCTCTTTATGTTAGGGGTTTATATCATTAAAGTATGCACGTCAGTTTCTTCTTTGAAAAGAAGCACTGGATAGTTGTTTACACTGAAGTAGCTTCTGCCTTTTATTATTATTTCAAAAATGTACTTAGAATTCCTTCTTAAGCTGAATTTTTGTCAATAGCGTGACCAGTATTTTCTCACAGACAGTGAGGCACAGTGTTTATCAGATGAATGCAGCCATTTTTCTGTGATGGACACATTTTTAAAGTAAACAACACACCTATACTGAACAGCTCTTATGTGCTCGCTCCAGTTTGATGGCTGGAAAATACTTGGCTGTTCGACCTGTAAACCAGCTGTTATAATGCTAATAGACATCTAGAAAGACTGATAGCTCTGCTTGCCAATAGTGCCTGTCAAACACTTAGGTGCAGTTTTTAATTATGCCAATTGTAGCAACCTGATTTATTAGCTTTTATTACCCAACTCTGCTTTGTGCCACTGTTTACCTTATTATGTAAGGAATGTCTAATTATGCTATTGTTGGCCTTGCTGTGGCAACATTCTGAATCTTGGCAAAAGTGGACTTTCAGCCCTTGTACTTGAATAATCTGGACTCTAGGGTAAACCACACATTAGAGGGCTTAGAGTTTGTATTGGGTGCATTCAGGTCAAACCTTTTGCTTGACAAAGCCTTCAGTGAGACTGAGGGAACTTGCAGGATTTCATTTTCAAGGAATTACGCATTACAACAATGTAAGTGACAAACTTGTAGGAAACTAACCTATGATAGAATCAACATTTGTCTGTCTTTAACCTTAAATTGCTCCTTATATTCTGAGTTTCTGTATATGTTTAATACATGCATTGTTTTTGGATTTTTTTCTTTCATACTCCTACCTCTTAGGCTTAAAATTCCTGCCATGTATAAGGCACAGCAGGTACCTCCTGAGTGGTCACCTAAGTTCCTTCCTGCTGACTTGCTGTTCTGTGTTACACTCCCCCAGAATTCACTCTGAATGTCTATGTGGCATTTAAAAAGAGTTGCACTTTTTGTAGTTACATGGTAGGAGTGCATTTTATGTTTGGAAAAGGGTAAACTAACTGCTAAATGGTCAGTGGTGGAACAAATTAAAATCTCAAATTAGAGCATCTGCAAACGAAATTTTTGTTTATATTTTAGAGTATGATTGGTAATTTACACTGAGAAAATAAACCATGAAACGAGTCCCTGTGGGCTGTTGTTTGAAAATGAATCGTCTGTATTTGCTACTGATTGTATTTGGAAATGTTTGGAAACTGATTTTTGGATGTCAACAAGCAGCGGGATGTGCATATGCCTTCAGTGAGGAGTAACTGTAGATGATAGTATGACAAAATAATTAGTTTTCCTTCTGTGCTACTAATAATGTTTTCCTATGTTTGGTGGAAACCAGTAGTACCAATTATAATATTAATACCCTAATCCCAAAAAGAAGTTATTGTTTACTATATATACTATATACTGTTGAAAGATACCTAACCTAAACCTGACCTAACCTGATCTTCCACTAAAATCACTGATGTTTTTGTGCCTAATTCTAATCAACCCAAAGGTCATCAGATTAAAAAATGGTTATTTATGCTGCTCTTGAGGAAAATTACAAACATGTTTTGTTGTTTACCTCAGAGGACCTGTTGTGTAATCCCATGCGAGCCAGGTATTCTGTGGTTCCTGGCTTCAAGATTAAAGTGTTCAGTCAGTCATGAATAAACACTTTCTCATGAAGATATTTAAAAGTTATATTGAGAAATAAACACAACTCATGTAACTCCCTGGCAGCAATTGCAGTTAATTTCAGACATGCAAATAATGGCTCATACAGTCTAAGTAAATAATTACATAGAGTACAAAGTTTGGGACATAAATTGATCCATTTAAAAGTGTTCTTGTATTGAGATGTTTTGAAAAACTGTGTTTTTGTTCGTGCGTGAAAAAAACCCCTCCAGTGTTGGACTGGAACAAGACTCTAAAAAATAGGAGTCAAAATGTCATGCCCACATGTGAGGAATGACTCACCAAAATGAAGAGCAAAGAAGCAGTTTATCTCTCAGTGCATGTTTTTTTCCAATGTGCTTGAAATTAGTTTGCCATGCCAGTAAGGGTAGATTAAACATCTGGGCTGAATGTGTTGTCAGAATTTGCACACCTATATTGGCATCACATTGACAGTTTAATCTTAAATATGTGTTGATAGCAAGGCTGGCGGATTTACTGACTGCTGTTCAGTATGCTGAGGATGTTACAGAGGTCATTTAAACCTGCAGTGTGAACTGGGATGGTTCTATGGGATTTGATGTAGCTATGACTCTATCATGTATGTAATAAAGACATATGTGAAATGATTGAGGGTCAGTGTAATGCTGCAGGTCATGGGGTTAACATACTAAAGGTTGTTTAGTAGGGCTGAAGGTTTGAGGAACCTTGATCTCTTTGAAAGATATCAGTTATAGGAATCCAGAATGAAACAACACTGAGCTCTGTGGGTGTGCATTGATGTTCACACTGTAATATACTGTATAACATTTAGGAGTAGCAATCATTTGTCACTGTAAGGAACTGCAGTGGCATTGAGGTTGTCCTTGTGTTGCAGGCTGTCATTTTTTATCCCAGAACAAGCTGAAACACACATGATGTAGCCATCACAGCAGGACCACTTTTAATGTTTTGGTGCACTGCTCCTAAGCTGAAGCTTCTTTAGAAATTGTGTAGTATTAATGCACAATAAATGCTGGGTGTGGAGACGAATACGCTATAGCCCTTGCTTATGTAGTTTCTTATCTTAAATCACATTATTCCCTGCTGATAGACCAGTGCTTACTGAGTAGCACCAACTCTCTAAATACCACTAAAGCTGTGCAACAGGATTCCTGCAGTGTAGGGATTCAGGGCTGGCAATGCTGGCTGGTGATTGTGTTTCTCTTGTATCTTTTATATCCTCTGTCTCCTTTATCCCATCTTTTTTCATTAATTAGCTATTGATGTTGATGCTCATTAAAAAATGGCAATTATTTGGTAGTATATTAATTGGCTTGTTTAAATAAAATTAATCGCCAGATAGTTTAAATAACTGTATAATCTTTTAAGTCATTTTCAAGCTAAAATGTTAAATATTTTGTTGGTTTTGGCTTTTTCAGTGTAAGAATTTACTGCTTTGTGATTTATTGTAATAATTAAGTAGGGTCTATGGACTGATTAAATGAACAAAAAAGGTATATAAAAATATCACTTTGGGCTCCAGGAAAATTGTGATGAGCATTTTTCATGATTCATTTGCAAGACCAGACTCTATTAAACCCCCTTGCCAACCAAGCAAAAGTGCCGAAGATATCTGCAGTACAGGCCTGGCACAGCATCATCAGAGAGGATACCAAGGTTCTCCTAATGTCTATAATCGATCAATTTCGTAATTTGAAATCGAATGTGTATTGGCTGGATACAAACAAAATATCAAATATCATGAACTAATGCACATATAAATATATGTTGTTGTTTGCTGTCAACTGAACTTGGAAGTCTCTTTAGTTAAAGGACTACAGTTCCTCCACTGTTAATCTAAAGTAGATTTCAATACCCTCAGGTTGAGGTTGATGATCAGAACTTAAATCTCATTGCCATTTAATGTCAAGTGAAATGGAGCAAACACAGCAAAACAGCGCTGCAGTGCTCTTGTTGAAGGTTAAACGTTTGGGAAGCCTCACAATCTTTTCAAATATTAAATAGTTTAAGAAATTGGCAATAACATGTTGTTTTTTTGGCTTTGTAATTTCAAGCTTCTTGCTCACATACTGACATTCGCTTAAAAAGTAATGGGTTGTAATGGCTGCTGCAGGACTACCAGTAAATAGATACATGGTGATGTAGATGCACTTAAGCAGTTCACCATAACATCCATGCCCCAAATGATTGTTTTCTTTACTGCCTCCTGATTTGTAAGCAACCACTGTTACTTTTCTTGCGCCTTAGTTTCGCTGATGTTTTGTCAAGGTCAACTCATAAACTAAATATTTTTGAGGTGCTTTTGTGGCTGCAGGGAGCTGATCATGTGTCAGGACATCTCAGTGTCTATGTGTGTGTGTTTGCATGTGCACACATATTTCCAAAGTACCTAGTCTAAGCCACTGGTAACAATTAAACCCCCCTCAAAAGCAATATCTCAGACCACATCATTTTACTGTAGGTTTCCATATGCAGCAATTTGCAGTACAACCTTTGAAGCAGCTCACTGCTGACAAATAGTTCAATAAAACCTTGTTTCTGTTTGTTGGTATGGCTATTAGACCCCTCTTGACATATCATAAACTATTTTTGTGATCTGTTTGGTCATTTGGTAGCAGATGTTTTATGTGCTTGGCAGCAAGACCGAAAGCTGCGCTGCACTTGATGAAATCCTCTCTGTGCTACTGTACTTTATCAAATCCAAACAGGTTAGTGTGTGCGGAACTTTCTCAAGCTGTAATATTTCACTTTAGACATTTCACAGATGTGATCTGCCTGGAGAGAGAGGGACGGAGTAAGTTTGTCTCTGTTTAAAGAGTCAAGCCGATGTGCCCCATCTCAGTGAGAGTTTGAGTATATGGTGGCAGGCCAGAGTAGGCATCTAAGTATCGTTTCCTGTGTGTACATGCCTATGTGTTTGTGTGTGTCTGAGTGTGTGAAGGTTTTGGGGGTACTGTCTATTTACAGCTCAGCCTGTGGGAGATGTCCAAGTCCAACAGAAAGGGCAGGAGGGCATGGGAAGACCTCCACTCTGCCTCATGTGTCATCCTTTCTCTGTTCGGCAGTGTGTGTATGTGTGTGTGTTTGCGTGTTCATAGATGTGTACGCTGTGTGTTGTGTCAGGGTTGCTGAAAATATTCTC
>JAQNCA010000014.1:9759942-9775428 GCA_029783725.1 Acanthurus tractus
TGTGTGTATGTGTGTGTGTTTGCGTGTTCATAGATGTGTACGCTGTGTGTTGTGTCAGGGTTGCTGAAAATATTCTCATTGCACATGTAAAAGAATATGACACTGTTGAATGGTCATGCACACACACAATTGTTCAGGGGGAATTGTCTAACAGGATCATCCTTGTGGCTCCCCCCACGGCTGGTTGTTTACAAGGCCAAATACTTTCTCTTCCACTGATAGTGACTCATTATTTTCAAAGAGGATAAGAGAGAGAGTGTGCTCAAAAAAAGGAAAACAAATGGAGAAACAAACTTTATTCGACTTTATTTGACTTTGACTCAAAGAATGTTTGAAAAAATAGTTAACTTTGCAAAAAATAAATGCACTAGGGTATTTCCAAAACTATAAGGAACAAATTCACATAATGTCTCAGTGCTATTAAAGCTGATGCACATATGCATTTTAAATAGATTTTTGTGAACAGTTAATAATAATTAAAAAAAGGTGCAAACCATGTTGTATTAACTCATAGTCTTAAGAGCAAGAGGAACCTCTTTCAGTGCAAAGTTGATGGCTATCAGTTCATCGGTAAAGTTTATCAAGACTGAGGCTCTAGCAACGTGTTAGTCAGTGGGTCCTCTCATTACAAGAGGTCATGCTCATGTGTACTATATGAAACCAGTTCTGTCCCTCCCTGCCTCCCTCCCCCTCTCTCTCTCCCTTCATCTCTCCCTCTCTGTCTCCCTACCTCCCTCCCTCCTTTCTTTCATTTGTTCTAGGGACAGAGCCCTAGTGTGAAGCCTCTTGTTCTTGTACTTTCCCGTGCAGTGCAGCCTTACAGCTATTCAGAATGTGTTCACTTATGACAAATATACAGACCATGCGACGTGGGAAAGCACGATTCAGCCTGCTGTCTGCTCCTGCTAGAAGCTCTCTAGGTTATATTTAGTCTCGGAAAGTCCACCCTACCACTACAACTATCATCAGCACCAAAAAGGATATCTGGGGAAACTGTACATAGCACCGCCACTACATTCTCCTCTCTCTGCTGTTTCTCTGTAAGTAAATTCTTATAAAACAATGGCTTTGTGTTAATTTAGAGAGACTGTGCTTCTGTGGCAAGAGCACAAAGGGATTAATTGAAAGCATTTTACTCTACACTTGACATGTAGTAAAGTACTTCAGTTTTTGTAATCAGGGTTCCACTCGAGATTTTGTGTAACTACTGTGGTAATGGTCAACTTCACTATATGTATCATTGTGTCAGTCTGCCTTGAAAATAAGTTCAGTAATCAACACTGCTGTGGATTGAGTGTGGAAAGAAACTTGTGGTTAAATAGTATAGTTCTTAGTTTGTTGCATTTAGAAAAGACTGGCTTGTAATTTAATCAATGTAAATATACAAAGAGCAAAAATACTTGGTTTTGATGCAGTTAATGTGTGGAAGTCCAGATTAATTCTTGCGCTGGTAAAAACATCAATTTGCCCTTTATTTTTTGTTTAAACACAACTACTTATTATCACAGTTTATACTTTAAGACTGTGGTGTACATGAATATCCATTGTAGCACTTTAAGTTTTTATTCTTTTTCCTTACTCTTACTCTTGACGGTACTTGCAACATCTCCCCATCATTGCCATGCCTTTTAAATTGAGTTAAATATTACAGTTAGGTGTGTTTCTCTATACAGAGAATACATTTCTCCTACTCATTATTTACAGAGTGAAAGGGAGGTACTGGGATCAGGGCCATGGTTGTGCTTGTATTTGACAGAGAAAGCAAACTACAAGACATGGAAAGTTTTTAAGTTAATTTCTCATCCGTGAAAATGGAAAATCAGGGAGACACATAAAAAAAGGAAGAGAGACAGAATGATGGGAACATCTGGAGAAAAAAAGCCAAGTCCCTAACCCTGTGATAATATTAAGGGGCTGAAGAGTCTCCTGAGAGATTTGAACACACGCTCCTTAAAGAGTCTCTCATATGCACATTCATGTAATGGTACACACCAAAGATGGATAACAGTTTGAATACACAGGCTGAAGAAGATGAGCAGAGTCTGTAGCCAATGGATTATATTTTGATCAATTGAAATTACTAGAAGAAGTGCCTCTTTACTCATGTCCTGTCAGTATTTATGTACACACAATATGTAATGCCAGCTTCATATTGCCCTTGTAAAGGGAGTTTCAATGTGTTGTATTGAGAGGGTTACCTTTATTGTCTGTGCCTGCATGACGTTCTGCACAGCTGGCCAGCTGTAGTATGCTGTGGCCTTTTATGGAGACATCATGGGGCTGCATGTTCTGTTAAAAGGCTTTGTGATCCAATGGCATGCTGCAGTTTTTACTAAAATCGAGTGGTAAAAAGCAGTGAGGGAATCCTGAATGGCAACTGAAGTTAATTTTATTTAAAAAATACAATGAAATGCATATGTTGCAGATGTGTGTTTTATGTGGGATTCTTCAAGTAATAGAAACTGTTAAGCATTAACATGCAGTTTTTTTCAGTATAGTCTAGAGTGGCTTTTGATAGATTGTAGTTGAGTGCTGAGAGGAGTCACTGGCTAGAGATGTATTTATGCAGTTTAATGACTGGGGAAGCTTGAAAAGTGCAGCACCCAATATACCCGAGGGATGGGGATGAAGGGCAGGGAGATGATGGAGTGAGGTGTGGTGTTAAAGGTACCTTCTGGTGGAATGACAGGGTAGTTTTCATTTTACCAATTACCAGCAGTGATGAGTGTGTGTTTGTATGAGCCTGCGTGTATAACTACCCCAAGTAGGCCTAAGTCATCCCCTTATTCTTTCCTGCAGGGGATAAGCTGCTTGATGGAGCGCTCTCACCTGAATTTTACCTCTCCATCTCTTCTTTCCTGTTTATCTATTTCCCCTTACCCTAATTTCCATTTTCTCCTTAGCTTTTCTCTCTGCATGTGTATGGGATTCAGTCATCTTACAAAAATAATGCTAATGTTTTACAACTGAATGTATATAGTCCAGTTTACGAATTTATTGTCAAGATCAGTTCATAATAGAGGCATTTAGGAAACCCTTGTATTATACTCAACTTAAGATTTTTTTCAGTTTTATACTTGGGAAAATATACTGTAGTCAGCTACAATACAAACTGTGTGTGTGTGTGACTGTGTGTGCCTCAATGATATGCACTTGGAAGAACCTACTTTTTTTTAAAAAGTGCAATCTGCAGTCTGTTATGTTGCCAATAAATCCATCAAAGCACAGTCCCTTCTTGCTCCCTCTATCACCAGGCAGCGTATAGGATATAATGGAAAAACACAGCTTGCCGTTTTCTACACAAGTTTGAAGGAGTGAACGGAAAATTTCTGTTCGGTCAATGGAAATAGCCCCTGAGAGGAAATAACTTGGCCATGCTAATGCTGGGTCCAGAGACGAGTGTACCACGACCATTAAAGTGCCAGAGGAGAGATACAATCAATGAACTCACACACTCATTGCACCGGAGAACAGCAGGACGGTGCATAGTGAGGAGCTACCTGCATGCCTGTGCTCACACAGAGGTGCTGCTCCACAAAAATATAGAAATACATATTTTTTTTGCTTGCAGCTGTAATTGCCATGATGAGGCCAAGGGATTTGTGCTCATTCAATGCAAAGTGTCTTTATTCAGCCTAAAGGGCAATTCTTTCCTCAAATAGTCAGCTGCCCAAGTGTGCTTGTGGGGTTACTCAGTTCAGTTGTATATTTTAGTTGATAAGCTTCCTGTAATGATTGCATGCTTGCAAAAGAATAAAGAATGGTCTGATTTCCTGGTGGAAAGAGTACAGGTTAAGGAGGAGCAAAGGAGGAAACTAATCAACAGTCCAAAACTCATGAATATTTGGTGTACTGTTATAGAAATCTAAGAAAATTTTAAAGATATTCACATTTAAGGTGCTAGAGCTATTGACTGTTTATAGTATTTGCTTGAAAACGCTTAAATGAATTCTCAACTTAGTTGCTGAATAATTTAAGTTGACAGGTCAATATAATAATTGACTACATTTGCTTCTTTATATCCACATCTCATTTTTTTATATTATCCATCTTAGTATAAAGTATGTATCAATACTGCATGTAAAGCATGTTATAGGGACAGCCTAGCTCTTGCCTGTGCTCAAAACTGCTGGAATGAGCTTATGCTTCTTAAAAAAACTGTTTAAACAATGCAGTTGTCTCACCATTTATTTTCTTTCACCTTCATGACTTGGGGCTTCACAGAATTTTCTGTGTTGTCCTTATGGAGTCAGTAAGGATTTGTAATACATTAGGGTTTTTTTTTACTGACCATATTTAGTCAGTATGGGGGTTATTAAAAGAGTTAAACAAGAAGCTCACTTACACAGGCCAGAATTTCAAGTTGACTCAGATTTATAAAAGAAATTTGATAGGAAACAAGCATAGGTCATGTGTGAGCACTGCGTTATAAATCAGAATATTTTGGTGCCGAGGCCCTCTCAGTATTTTCTGTGTATGTTACCTTTTGATGTGAATTCCACACAAAGTTTTATAAAGGAGGTCCCTGGTTGTTTATCTGCTGATAAACAGTAAATCTGTCACATTTGACAACATTTTAAAATTTTGTGTTTTTCTTTCAGTTCAGCTAGTGGGACAGATAAAAACTGTTGCATTCAAAGCCACCAGTTTCTGCCTCTTTTTTTCAGAAAGTTTTTGCATGCTTGCTCATTGTGGGAATTGTTGCTACATTATTTGCTTCATTAGCACACAAAGCAGCTTCTCCTATTAAATAGCCTCAGGTTAAGAAATTGTATTATCTACACAGAGGAGACTCACTATACTCAAACAAGCTACAGTTATTACATTGCATCACTCATTGCCTCTAATCTTTTTAACACTGAAGTTGTTTGATGTAATGGTCAGTTTATGTCTATGTGGGTGTGCTATTCACAAATCACATTTAAATGGATGGATCTATATGAGAACTATTTTTAACCACAGCGGTAAAAAAAACAATTACAAAACAGCCCTTTGTTTTGAGTGAATGTCTCTTGCATAACACCGAAAATCTTGCAGGCTTTGGCAAAATCTTCAGTTTGTGACACTAAGTACACCACTGAACAGGTTTTTATGGCAGCAGTTTATTATCAAGATATGTAAATAATGCTAACAAATGATTAAGGCTACAACATTAAATACAAGAAATCAGCATTATCCCTGTTTCTGCCTCAGTTAAACAACCATTCTTTTTGCTTGAAGTTTAACCCTTACACATCCACTGGATCACCAGTGATCAACCGATGCTGTTAACTAAGCACATTAAGATTTAGGTGTTTAATTTTTTTCCTTTTCTGGACATGCCTTACATTTTTTGATTTGTATGATTATCCATCAAAGAATCCACTATGCATATATATCATTTCTGTTTCTGTAAAAAAAAAACAACAAAACAAAACCAAAAAAAAACCCCTCCCATTTAGCTGTTTCCAGTAGGCCCAAAATGGTAGATGTTTAAGGGTTAAGTTGTTTCAATTCAAAGTCATAAATAAGAACTTGTTTAATCAAACACAGACAATAATGTCAAAACTGCAGGAACAGACTGTGTTCCTGAAAATTTGTCTTTTCTCTTCATGGAGTAACTTGGGCTATTGTGCGCTAATGTTTGTGGTAGCAGTTAGTGGTACAGTAATGTCCTTTTGTTTATAGGTATGAAAAGGCCTTTCAAAGATACTACAGTTCAATATTCCCAAATGCACCCTGCAGTTAATTAGTGTGAATATATTGAGTAATGTCCCCAAGGAGAGATAAACTTCAGAAAAAAAGATTCAAAGCTGGCTTGAAGGCTAAAAGCTAAAAGAAGTCAGTAAAGTGAAAGAAGTTTCTTTATGTGTTGGCTTTGCTAATTTTGTTTACTTATTTATTAAACAATACCTAAATATTAGCAGGATTTTTCACATGCAGAGGGCCAAAGGACCAAACCTTGTCCTGTAATGTGCCATACATTTCCTTACAGTTATGTTGTGTCCCAAGCAAGTTCAACATCGTTTGCCTTGTGCAGTTTATTTTTGGTACTGTGAGATTTCTTACGTTTTTCTCTTAGCGTCAAATTGCAAGGGCACCAAAGTTGAGATGCCCAACTTTTATTGAAACCTGTTTCATTAGTCACAGAATTTAAGGTAAAAAAGTATTGCTCCTAATTTGACCCGAATCGTGCGCAGCACCTGTAGTAATAGCACCTGTAGTAATAGCATTACCAAAAATTTGTCGCCATTGTGTAATGTTTTACTGTGCACTGAGTAATGTGTGCCATATACACTTTGAAAAATGCTTGATATTTATGTGTGTTTTTAAGAGAGAATGATGGAGAGAGAGTCAGAGTTTCACCTTGCTCTGCTGCAGAGGTAATATTAGATGTCTACTTAGTTTCTTAATGTAACAATGTTAAAACTTTTTGGTGAAGGGGCTGCAGCATCCACCCACACTTGCTTGCTGGTAATCAAATTTCTTTTCAGTTAAAAATATTGTTTTCCCTGTTAACAAATGAGAAAATTGACTTAAATTATTTTTTATAGATGTCCCACTGTCACATTACTGTCAATGAAGGATGGTGCATATTCCTGTGAGCATTGCCATAATGCTAGTCTGGTTCCAGTCTAGTGAGTCACTGGCCACATCTCCAATCCGTTTACTGTCTTTGTAACTGCTTTAGTGTTGTGCTCTTTATCATATTTCTGTTAGTTGGAGATTTGACCAATCACAGCTTTATCCACAGGATGAAGAATGTAAACATCATCTTCTACTGTAGCGAAGTACGAACATAGCTACATCATTAAAAAATACAGACAAAAAAAAGCCATAGAAATGGTGGCAAGTGTAGAAACTAAATTACATCCACTGATTATGATTGTTTCTTTGTACAGTGAAATAAAATGCTTATTGCTCTCAAAAACTGCTGCCTAGTTTCATTATAGACTGAAAATGACATTGGCAGACCTCATATGTTCTCCTATACTCAGCTAAAGCAAGTTACACATTCTTTATGGTGCATTCAAATGCACCTCATAAATTTGGAAAGCCACACAGTGGCCGTAAAGAGGATTTTAAAAGTTAAAAGTTTCTATTTTTTTTACTTTCTTGTTGACCCTCATACCCTAACACCTGCTGTTACCTCTTTATTCTTCTGTTAAGGCAATTTTAATAAAAATAATTTCATTACATATCTTCAGTTCTACATAGACAGATTTTGAATTAATTCTATATTAAAAAAGAAATCCAATCACAATTTTATCTGCAAACTCCGATTATGTACTTGTACAAAAAGTTCCAAAGTACATCTGTGGTCATTTTCCTTTTAACTGCATAATCTTTAAAAATTAAATCCTTAAGTCATACTCAATAATCATACATTGTTGCTGGTACAGAAATGAACTTGGGCAGCAATTTTCTTTTACTCACTAATTATTTAAAAGGTTCAGACACTAAGCCACTGAAAGTTAAAGAAACTATTTTGTGTAAAAAAGAAGTTTGGCTCTGTCCATCCTTTCAGCCATTTGTCTTATGTCTATTCTTTTTTATCTCTTTCATTGTTTGTTCTTCCATTCATATATTTCTTCACTTGTATCACTTCCTATCTTTCAGTCCATCCCTTTATGACTTTCTTCTCTTTTTCTACCATGATTTTTGACTTATCTTTTTTCCTCACTTACATAAAATGAGGATAGTAAGAGAGCATGCATTTCCTCTTCCCGCCTCAACCTGTTTTCCTTCCTTTCTCATATTCCTCCCTCCTTCTGTGTTTGCTCTATCATCTTTTCCAAGACTTGTTCTCACTCGTTCATCATCCATTCCTTCTTTTTGTCTAATTTCTTTAAATTTCTCTATCACATTGTCACGAAATCATCTCTCTTTACCCCTGTTGATTCCTCTTTCCCTTTCTGTCTTTGAATCTTTTCTCCCTTATGAGTCCACTGTAGTATTCTGTAAGTGTGTGTGACGGGGTGTTGAAGATCAAACAGAGGACTTGAGAAGATAAAATGCATGACAAATGACACTGTCAGATCTGGTGCAATATGTTATGTACGATGTGATATGATGTGCCTCAGTTCAGAAGTTGTAGTTTTTGCTGTTTATATGTTGACTTGAGCCAACAGAAACAGAACGTACTCTCCTGTTAAAAGAATACTTAATCTCTATTTGTACAGAGATGGTGCTCAGAGGTGTTTAGCTTAGTCTTGCTCAAAGACTAAAAATAGGGAAAACCTGTTAGACTTCATCATGTAGCTAGCAGGTAAGTCATGCCACTGCCGTGCTATCATCAGTTCTGCCAAATAAAAGTCAAACTGGGCAAAATGTCTGTTATCCTGTAACTGCAGGCTTTTACATGTAAAATCTTGTAATCCAAGGTACATCTTTCGGGTTATAATGTCCAGCCAAAATAATAACCCTTTGTGCAAGCTTCCAAATCTCTATTAGGTTTGGCTGAGTACGTTCTGTCTTCGATCATTTATTAGTCAACACCCCTCAGCTGTCTGTTGGTCTATAAGCTCTGTCCCCAGTCCTCTCCATACAACACTCTGGTAAGCATAAACATATTTTCTGATCTAATTCAGTGAAATAAGGTTCATCAGTAATACAATTGTTGGTGATTTTGAGGCAGAGGATGAGTGTGTTTTAATATTAAAGCTTTATTTATAAATGTCATCTTTAAATTGAGTGCAACTTTGTTGAGGTATGTTTGTAATGAGTTTATGAGACTTTTAAGCTTCTCTTTGAGTAGGTGAAAGAGAGAAACTTGAATTCAGATGTATGCATGTGCATGCATTGATGTATATTTATTTTTGATAGTGAAAATAGTTGTAGAAGAGTTCCTCTCTTGATATTTTTGAGTTTATTTTGTTTGCATTTAGTTGGCATAGATGTGAAGTAAAAGACAAAGACTAGACTGTACTGAACAGTTGGAAGCTTTGAAGCTTCTTTCGAAATGTTGACATTCAAAGTCAGACTCACATTTGAAGGCGCACTGGCTGCTGCAGAGTATGTAAGTATGAGTGTGTATGGTGGGAGGGCCAAGCAGGACTGAGGGACAGGGGCCCACAGAAGGCTGCTGAGAGCTCTGGGGGAGCTCTGGTGGAAGACGGGAGTTTCAGGAGAAATAAACAAATAGAATTATGCTCTGATCTGTTTGCTGGTAGGAGGAGAGCACACAACTCATTTTTTAAACTTTGGTATTTAAAAATGCTTTCACTCTGTCTGAAGCTATGAGCCAAGGAGTTGCTGACCTGTACTGTTATTAGTCTCTCTTTGTTGACTGCTTACTTGAGAGGAAATGTACTGTACATTATGAATGTTCAGAGAAAAAATTGTTAAAAGAATAAAGGATTGGAATAAAAATTTGAGAAAGCCAGAGTTTGGCAAGTGCTGAGTTAAGTCAGAGGCTGAACTGAAAACAAGCACACACCGTGGTTCTCTTTGGCTGTTTTGGGGAATGAAACACAGATGATCTCATGTGCGAAATCTGAATGAACACTAATAACACTTCTGTCAAAGTCACCCAAGTACTGTAAGGCAAATATTTAAAGTTCTATTCAATCAAAGCTTCAAATCCAAAAAAGCATTAGGTAGAGCTCTACTAAGTAGAGTCATTTATTATTCTGTATTGAATATTCTACTTTTTGTTCATTGGACAAGTCACCTTAGACTCCTAAAAACTTCTAATAGGCATTTTTCTTTACTTTAAGGCATTTCATCATCTAATTATTTAATTGCAAAGAAAATCTGTGGGTGAATTGATGATGAAAATTGTTGTAATCCTATTGCTTATACAATGTGAAGGTCTTTATGTTGGCTGATGAGTTGTTAAGTTAGCAGAAGATGTGGCAGACACATTGTCCCCGTTTGATAGTGTATCCTCCACAGAGCACTGAAGTTTAGTTTTCAATGGTAAAATGTATTTGTTTGTCTTTTGTTCACGAATGTACATGATTGTTTACAAAAAATGTGTTTAATTAAATAAAAAAAACAACAACACACACATCGCCTGCATTTGTTACATGTTCTTGTGCTCTATTGCACTTTGTCATATCTGGAATTATCCATTCTGAGTTTGACTCAGTCACGGTTGTATTACATTGGAGCAGCCATCAAACCTCTAGGTTGTTTGTGCTAGAGCGGAATAAAAAAACCCTAAAAATGTAATTCTGATGAACAAAGCAAAAGAATTGATATTGGATTGCAACATCCTCACTGAACGCACAAGCAAACATCGTTCTTGCATACATTAGTAGTTCTGTCTTCTTTGAAACTCTGTCCTTCTGGTTTTCACAGAATGATAAATTAATTTTATCCTCTCCTCTCCTCTTTTGTTTTATTCCTCTTAATACAAGTTGTATCTGCAGTGGTTGGTTGAATGCGACACACTCAGGCTTCATCCTAAGCCGCAGGGTCAGTCCTTGTTTAACCTTAGTTGGACATTGATCACGGGCTCTGATATACCAGTTATTTTTCTTTCACCTTAGCTCACCCTTTAGAAGATTTACACTTAACATATTACAGAAAACCTCATAGCCCAAGGCATGTTAAGATGTTAGTCATTCATGTCTGATGTGAAAGGTTCATTCTTCAATGACTTTACTTCTTATGTCACAGTCACACTTAAAGCATTGAATGAAAAGCCTGGGTTGCTTTGGGCTAGACTTACATCCTTCATACTGTATGATAAATGAGCTGCATATTTTCTGCAATGTACTTACTAATAGTACTATAGATAAATATAGCCTTGACGTGAAAGGCATGCCGCTGTGCATTCTTTGTCAGTGTTACCCCTACAAGGGAGCTGCTCGTTGGGGTATGAGATGATGCTCTGGTTTTATGAGGTCATGAAAGGAGTGTCACGCAATGGGACACTCATGGCATTTGAATAATTTATGTTCTTGATAGAGCTGTCTTCATTATGCCGAACTGTAACACTTTGTGGTTTTGACAAATACATTTGAATCTAAGCAATAGAACTGTCACACCTTGAATAAAAAAGTCTTAAAAGTCGATATTAGAATGGCGCTCTGCTGGTGAAATGCTGTCGAAAAATAAAAAGAATTGGTCTATTTTCAATGAAGAGTCTAATGGTGTCTTTGATATTGTTATATCAAAACAAAACAAAATATATAGTTAAATTTCTCTCCTCTCTTTCTCTCTGAAGATATAGAGTCATTAAATGATCTGTAAAAAGCTAAAAAACACTTAGGATAAGTTTCTAGATTTCTTTGAAGGCTGAATTTTTTTCTGCCTTCAAAATTCCTTCTTTACAAAGTGTTTTGTGTAAAGCTTTTAATACTTAATTGCCCCAACAAAGTCGCCAGTAACCTCTGGTGTTTGTGCTGGCCTTACTCTAGTTTTAAGATGCAGTTGGATATATTCTATTTCTTTTTTAATCAATAAAAGTAGCATAGCTAAACAGTCAGAGGGCTTGACTGCATGCTGTGTTTGTTTTGGTTTTTGATAATGGGTTGCTTTCTTGGAATTATATATATTCTCTTTTGAGAAATTATACTCATATGTGTACTGTGTGTTTCTACTGGGTGTTTTAAAGTCTACTCAGCATATGGTGGTTTGTTTAGATGTTTTTTTTCTAAGCATTTTTTTTCTCATTTTCTATCTGATCTGCTTTTAAATCTTGTAATTGATTATTCTGTTATTTTTTTCCTCTCTTGTTTTGTAAATCCATAGAGAGCAAACACTTGTAAGATTATTTTGTGCTTTTCAGGTTCAGCAGTAGTTGAAGTGTAACATCAAAGATGCCTTTATGTTGTAAGCTCTGTGTTGAGCTGACAATTGAGAATTTTGGCATAGTTAAACAGCAAGCAATAAAAACGGGAGAATGAACATGATTTACTAGCTGGAGTCGAGCCGATGTCACAAGTGCACGGCATGTGGCTTTGAAGCAGGCCATTTGAGTCATACTTCATAAAGTCATTATAACCAAGAGCACAGTTTCCATGTATTTGTTTTCAAACTATATTATGAAAATGATTCAGCAGATAAAAATGTTGATGTACCACATAGGGGCTTTTTCAGATAGACAGTAGGGCCAAAAGATAAATGCAACAGTCAGTAATTCAGCATTGTGTGAAAAACAAAGTTGCTTCGGTTAGAAATATAGTGCTGGCCTTGAATCTGGTCCTAATAGCATCACAATAGATTCGTCAAAGACTGAGTATCTGATTATTCAAGTATCATTTTTCTGCATCAGCCTCATCAAAGTTTGGATCTCAATATCTTTCTCTTCTCCTTTCCTTCCCTCTTCATTCCTTCCTTTTCTAATATGCTTTTCTTCTTCTTTTTTTTACCTTCCCCTCTTATTTGCTTTCTCACTTTCCTCTTCTTCTACTCTGCCCATCCTCTACCACCTACTTTTCCTTTTTCATCTACTTCTCTTTCTTCCCTCACTTTGCTGCAGTGCATCACTAGCAGGCACATTAACATCTCATCTCCATTACCCAGCAATGTCCTTCCCTCTCCCTCTGCTTTTTACCACCTTTAGTTTTCTCCTCTCCTTCCTTCCTTCACCTGCACCATTTCCATCGCACTACCTTTAGTTTTAATAATATTTCCAGTCTTTGTTGTTTGCATATTATGTTTTACACAGTGGTGTTCATTTATTATTTTTTTTTACCCACCTGACATTTCATCCCTCTGTCTTTTTATAGTACTCATTCTTTTCCTGATTCATGTGATCATCATCCTTAAAGGGACCACCTCCTATCCTCTTCTCTCCTCTTCTCTTCTGTAATGAGCTGTGCTGTACTGTTTTAAGGGAGAGGATGCCCTTGATGTGACCGTGAGAGAGATGGGCTAAAGCTCTGCAGTAGCAAGCCAGTGAGTGAGCAAGTTGCTCTCCCTGTGTATATATATGTGCGTGTGTTTGAGTAAGAAGAGATTGAAAGCAACACAGCCTCTGTGTTTGTAAATGTGTGTGTGCGTATGTGTGTGTGTGTATGTTTCCCAAGCAGCACCAATCGCTGTTTTTTTGCGTAATGCAACTCAGCCAAGCAGGTCTAGTTAACACGCAGCCCAGGCTATCTGTCCTTTGATGCTCAACAATCCAAAATTAGTCTTGTCTCTCCGCTTTCCTCCATCACTCCTCATTACATGCTTCATAGTCACTCAATCTGACTCTCTTTTCCTTCCTTGAATGAAGTCAGTGGTGAATCTTTCTTCACAGGCAATGCTTTCCCCCCTATTTGTTGACATGTAATAGTGTTGCTCACAAACACAGCTTCACTTCATTGAATCCATGTCCATTGCACAGGATTTAAGGCCAGTTTGGGTGCATAAAGTAATGCCATATCAATTTGCAGAATGTAGATAGTAAAGGATATTGCAAGGACTTTTTTTGGAAACTGGTATTGAAAAAGGAACAAAGATTGTATTAAGACGGTGCATCAAGGGCGGTCGTCTCTAGCTGCAGTCTGTAGCCAGGAGTAAGTATTCAGGACTCATCCTGAGGACCTCCATTCGAATTGAAATGGCTAATGACAGAGCGATAAATTTTATTACTTAAAAGGATTGGGGCTCTTGTCTGATTACTTCCTTGAAGGTGTCATTTAAAAGAAGCCTCTTTCTCTCTCTCTCTCTGTCTCTCTCTCTCTCTCTCTCTCTCTCTTTGTCCCTGTCTTTTCCTCTGTTCTTTTAAATCCGATTAATTCTTTTTTGATTTTCTAAATTGATTCTCTGATGGCAGAATCAAATATTATATATACATAAAACTTTGATGCTAGTTTTAATGCTAGAAATCACAGTAAACAGAATCTTGTTTGTACATCTTATTGTTTGCACAATATTTGTTCTGGTCTGTCTGAATGTTAAAGAATTTAGCACATGGGGGGGAAAAAAAGCTTAAAACCAAAAGGCTGATTTTGTGAAAAACAAAACTGACTAAAGATGTTGTGTTCATAATGGCCCAATCTTTTTAAACAAGCACAGGATGTAGGCTAAGAGCCGCTTGGTGTTTGTGTGTGTCTGTGTGAGTGTGTTTTGTGTAGGGTTGTACTCTGTGTAGCCTATGTGAGCTAGCATTATTCTCAGTGCCAGGCAGATCAGTTGCATAGCAACAAGAACTTGTAGAGGGCAGGAAATCTTTCACCAGTGGAATGTGTCAAGCACAGGAAGAGTAAAAATGGAGAGAGACACATACTGTGCATACTCCAAAATTCCCTTATACCATTTAAAAAAGAAAGAAAGAAAAAGGAATAAAACAGATGGATTGTATTTGAAGAAATCACTGTCACACCGTTATTAATCTATAAAAAATAAATCATAATAAAGCAGATGGTCTTGCCTAAGTTTAAAAATCAAAATATCACATGACACTTGAAAATTTACTTTGATACGCATGGCCTAAATATCCCAAAAACGGTAACTAAATGAGAAACTCTTTCATTGCCTTGTGATAAATATTTAGCTGTCACACAGTATATTTTTTAAACATTTGTGACATGCTCATGAACTCTTAAACTCAGAGAAGTGAGAAAAACCATGCAATCAGCAGCAAATTAGTCTTCAAAGTCTCAGTTCTTCTCAGTCTTGCCTTTGGCGTCACACATGGGTAAGGACCAAAATGCCTCTGGACTAAATCAGATAGATCTACCACCAACTAAGGCAACATAATGTGAAACGGCTTTGAGGAAAAGAAAAAATGCAAATGCACAGCACCATGCAGATGTAAGGTGCAATGGTGTAAAATCAATGTTTCTGTGCACAGACATACAAACTTACATATTTGATGTCCTTTTGAGCAGTAGGTACAAAAGTTTTGGAACTGGTCCATTAGATAGTCTCAGCCGGCAGATGCAAAATAGGCTGAAATGGCTGCAATGTAAACCTTGGGGGTAGCTACGCCTGTGGAGGTATGTTTACTGCAAGTGCATGTTTTTGCTGAATGAGGCTTCCGAGCTTGGAATTATTTAGTACAGCCCTAATTAGTATCAGTACATCTTAACCAGTAAGAATTGGTATTAATGACCTTATTGAGTGCACACCCAGCAGAATTCACAAATAAAGAAAGTATGCGTTTGTACAGTTGGATTGTATATAATGATATGTGTGTGTTAGTTTTAAATAGTGTCAGAGGTCAGAGCAGAAACCAGTTACACAAGCTTGCTTCTTGCTGGAGTTTAACTTTCTTTTATTTTATAAATCCTTCTCTTATTCTCATCTTTTCACTGAGATTGACCAGCTGTAGCACATCGGTGTGAAAAGACAGCCTTTGCACATCCAGAATGGTTACATTAAAGATGTACTCGTCATTGGATGCTTATTTCCAAAGATGTATTTAGGGATTCTGAAAATGGTTGTTGTTAGCTGTTGTTGGTTACTAAGAAAAAAAAGCCATAAAGTCTCTTATCACAAGTTGGTGGCCCAATACATTGTTAAAGTAAGCTTGAGTTACAGTAATGTTACCTCAGCCAGAGAGCATAAACATGTTTTCAGGTTTAAGTTCCTGAGAAGAGCGAAGGGAGGGAAGGAGGGTGA
>JAQNCA010000014.1:9775479-9792079 GCA_029783725.1 Acanthurus tractus
GTTACCTCAGCCAGAGAGCATAAACATGTTTTCAGGTTTAAGTTCCTGAGAAGAGCGAAGGGAGGGAAGGAGGGTGAGCAACCCTGCTCAATAAAAGATTATCAGCTAAACAGTACTCAATTACTTTGTCTAATTCCAGATTTCCTAGCCCCTTTGTCCTTTATTTTAATTATCAAATAGATCCACTTACAATGGCACCGTCATGGATTTATTCTGGCTTTCAAACCATACTGTTAGCACTATCCCTAAGGG
This sequence comes from Acanthurus tractus, assembly GCA_029783725.1. Taxonomy (NCBI): domain Eukaryota; kingdom Metazoa; phylum Chordata; class Actinopteri; order Acanthuriformes; family Acanthuridae; genus Acanthurus; species Acanthurus tractus. The sequence goes on from JAQNCA010000014.1 coordinate 9,775,732, forward strand.
TCCATTTTACACTGATGGTATATTACAGCGTGTAGAAAACAGGTTAGAAAATGTATTATTTGGATTACTGCTTGTTAGTCTGAGTTTTTTTTTTTCATCTCAATCCATACTTCCTAGTTCTCTGCTTTCTTTCAAACTAGTTTTCCCACTCATATATGTCTAGTATTTTACTTCTTTGCTAGGTGTCTGTGTCTAGTTTGGTAGTGTAAGTCTATCTGGATGTTTAATTTAAATTCAAATGTCCTAAACAAGTCAGAGTGCTGGGTTAGGGATGTTGCCAAGTCTCTCTTGTCAGCAACTGGAAACAGCAAAGCAGCCTAAACAGAGCAGTCTCCTCTTTACTCTGCTACTGCTGCACCAGAGCAGTTCTTGAAAGCCATGAGTCATACAATTTTATTTCAAATATAACACCGTTTATGGAAATTTATGATGAGAAATGGGGATATGCTATTTTTGGAAAAAGTGTAAGGGGGATTATTGACTTTTTCTTGAATCTGGACAAGTCATTTTCATTGTGGCCTGGAGATGAAGATACTAAGTGTGTAAACTGATTGTTTCAAACTGTAGGTAATTCAACAGTCTTAATCTGCACTGATATACGGTAGTTTCACACACCAGTCCTTTGAATAAGGTATTGCACACTGTTCTATTTGGCAGAAAGATTGCAGTTCATTACTGTTCTTTGTTATCTTTATATTTTAACGGCAGTCATATGTCAAGCTTTTTGTTCTGTTGTGTAAAGTTTGACTATAGGTTTTTAGATATTTACAGTCACAAAATTTCCCCACATTAAAAATGGGGGAGGAACTAAGGATTGACTTTCCTATCAGACAGTTAAGCATAAAGCTGACAAGTGATAATCACATGTGAAGTAACCCAGAGGGAATAATGTGCAGCAATGTTCACATTTGCATTGATGGGCCAAAGGAAGCATTGCAGTGCTTGTTTTAAGCGTCTCTGTGTTCTGCTAAATATATGTGGATGCTGATGATCAGATCCAGACTGCGTGTTTGGTAGCAGAGTATACCATAGCATTCGATCAAACTCATGTTACGGATTAGACATTGAAAACAAGTTAATTTGAGTTTGACAATAATGTATGTAGAAATGAAAGTATAGCATATCAAAGTCATGACAGAAAACAGGAAATGTGAAATCTCATCCATTTTCTCTTGCACACTGAAGGTTACATCCTATTTCCTCTAAGCATTTGCATCTTTTGTGATAAAACTTTTCACCATTTATTCGGTCTGATTTAAAAAAAAAAAATTCTAATTCAAATTATCTTTATTTAAATAATCTGAGTCTGAATTATACATTTCTGAGATAGATCTGTTATGGTATGCCTTTAAATATCAATGCTCCAAAGGGTCAGTTTGCTAACGTTAGCAGAGTGCCAAATGAGGTACATTTCTGTGATTAATCCTGGATGACTTTCTGGCACACTGGCAAGCAACTGTTTGGACCAAAATGCAGTAGAATGAAAAACTATGCTGAAAGCCTTTTTAGTGTCATTAATGGACAGGCTACTTCAATTCTCTAATGTCTCTCTGTGTCAGAGACTAGTTTCACACACACAAGAAAAGCAGACCTCATGGTGCATTTAAGTGCACCTTGTAAACTCAGAAATCTCTTTTAAAAAAAGCCATGACAGTTGTTTAAAAGTTCAAAAGTCCGATTAAGAAATGTATCAAGCAGCTCACAACAAACAAATTATTAACTAGAATATTCTTGTGTTGTTCCCTTAGTACATCTGTAATTGTTTTCAACCTTTTTACAACATTTTATTATTCAGTTCCTAAAGTCATACTAAACATGCATACATCTAAATGACATTAAATCTGTTCTCGGTTGGTGGAAATTTTACCATAGAAGTGTTGGACATGTCTACTCTAGTACTCATATAAACTGTCTCCAGTTCCTTTTCCAAGGTCAGAGACCTTAAATGGAAAAAGAGGAAAGCATTGTCTCTTGGTCAGCTTTTCTCTTCTCATCTCATCCCTCCTACTCTTCCTCTTCCTCTCTGTTTTTTCTGTCCTGTCCTGCAGTGGAGAGAGCTGGCACTCATTCATTGTAACAACTTGGCTCTGATTAATTGGCTGTTTAAAAAAAAACATGGTCCTTGAAATGTTCCTCTCACATTAGAGCAACTAATTTTAGATGGAGTTTGAAGTGTGAAAGTGCATTTGTGTTTATTCGTGAATAGTGAGCACAGTTAGTTCTCCCGTTAATTGTATTGGATGGTGGGGTTGAGGCAGTTCCAAAGTGCCACACTCTGCCTGTACTGAACATAATCTTTTCAACCTCCTCACTGTTAACTGTGTGTGTAGCTTAAGGACAATCTGGAGATGACTTAGATAATGCTGTTCCCTTTTAAACAAACCTCAGCCACTCTGGTTTTAGTTAAACAAGGGTGTCTTACTAAAACGCTTTCAGCATCATATTCAAAATGCATCACCTCATAATGAAAGCATGTGTTTATACAAACAAGTGTTAACCAGTAGCCTGGTTCTCAACGCTGGGAGTAAAAGGTTCCTTTTTACGGTCAAAGCTATATTTCAGTAGTTGCAACTATAAAAGTGGGAATTGCTGTTTATGTATTAATATTCCAAAGCCAGCAGTCCTAACACAAGGTATTGTTAGCTGTTAAAAGATTATCAAAAGATTAATGCTTAGCTAAACATCAGCAATTCCAGGATGGCTTATAATTTAGACTGTAAACTTAAAAGTGGAAGCACAATTTAAGTAGGTGCTCGATAATCTCTGTGGTAAATGTAAATTTTTCTCTTTCACTAGTAAAGCAGAAAGCAGAGACCAAATTTGGCTGCATTAATCTGACTATTGAGATGGTGGTTATATTTTGTGCAGATGGCTTTACTGTGGGTAAATGCATTGTAGCCTGGTTAGCAGATTGGCATTAAAGGGTGAAAGACGAGATGAAAAGACTAAAACTGTTATTGTGGGCAGTTTCAGAATTTTGACAACAGACAAGATTAGCATCTGCTTTAATTTTCGTAAATCTTATCATGGGATTTATCTTTTAATGGTTTTGTCACTTTTTAGAATTTTTGCAGAGGTAAATTCTCCCCCTGATTGCCTCCAGCTAAACTAACAGTCCTTCCTAGCAATATTGTCTGATAATCACAATGTGTTCAGATTCTACTTATTTCCATAATCTCATCATTGCTGACCTCAACAGAACAGAGCTGTGTGATAAAATGTAAAAAACACAGCACCTTGAACACTGACGCCTTTAAGTGAATGAATTAGTTACTTTTTAGAGCCCTCAAGTCATAATAACCTTGACTTAATAATTAATCTTTTAAGTGTTTTCATATCTGACAACTTGTTGTAATATTGATTTATTATGGAAACAATTACAATGAAAATAGCACACAAAAGCACTTTTGTCTTTAAAACACACATGTGTTGTCCAGTCTTGCTGGGAATACTATTGTATTCACCTTATAATGAAATATATTCACTCACAATTGACTCTATTTATATGCTTGTTCTGGTCTTTTTATAAACTATCTGGAATTGTCCACCTTACACACGTGCAAGACTGATTAATCCTCTGCCACAGCTTAGTCCTCACACCTCACCTCAACCAGGCATTAATTTCCCCTGGAAATGGGAGAATAAGAACTGAATATATGGCTATTTAGGAGGGAGTGCATGTGTCGAGAGAGAGAGGGGAGATAAATGAAAAAAGGAAAAAAAAAGAGGGAGCCAGGGTAGATTAATGGCTTTGGACACCCAGCTTTTCTCGCCTGTACCTCATTGAATCCTCTGCCAGCTGAACAGGTTTTAGAGGCAGGCAGCTTTGTTAGATTGTCAGCACACCAATGTGTGCGTGTGTTTTTTTTTAAAGAATTAGCTCTGCTCCCAGGGGTCAGCCAATCAGGAACAAAGACCCCCACCAGCAAGGTTGCTGTGTTTCCCGTGTAAGGACTGGGGGACTAAAATCAGCCTTTCATCTAAACTTACTGCACATGTTTGATGGTTTGGAAAATAAAATGAAAATTTTCTTTTTTCATATCTCCCTGACTGGAATAGTGAAAGCTTTTTTAATGAAATGACTGTAGTTCTGAAAAATTAATCAGGATTTTATATATTCTTAGATACTGAGCTAACTTTGAAGTACTTGCAAATTATTATTATTGTTTCATTACTTTTGCAATAACTTGTGACCAAGTGAAAACTATGGAGAAAGAAATTTTTCTTTTTTTCTTCTTTTTCTTCTTGTCATCTCTTGTTTTATACTTTAATTTGAATGCCAGGTGTAAATGGAGAGCCAGCAAATCCAATTACACCTTCCATGTGCAACTTAACTGTGCTCTTTGTGGAAAGTCAATTACCGACATGGTGAGATGGACAAGTAAAAGCTGTATGATGTGGAGATCTCAACAGTGAGCCATAGTCCTCCACCCACACAACGACCAGAGTCATTTTAACCCTCTATAACCTCTACATTTGAACTTGTTGTTAGATGTTACCAATGGACCATGTGGTCATTCATTAATATTTCAGCACCACCACAAGTGCTGAGCCATCCTCTCTGCACAGTTTCTGCCCTGCCATTCAGCCTGTGAACATCTTGCTCTGATTTAACAAGGGACATAACTGGTGAGATAAAAAAAAGGTGCCCTTATTGAATCAAGTGATGTAAGGATTAGATCTTTTTTGCATTTATAAAGATACATTAGCCTGCTGCTGTTTGAGTTCTGGTTGTCAGTGATACTCAGAAATACATTATATCCTAGCTGCATTATTTTGTACGATAAAGCAGAAATGTAAAACACATTATTAGAATTGTATTAGTCATTTATTAAAATCATTTTAATAATTATTTTGGAGACGAAAAGTCCCATATGACCTACCTGAATCTGTTAAGCATCTGTGGAGCATTTAAAACAAGAATATAGTGTGTTTTTATCAATGTTTCATCATAGCTTAAAGGTTAGTCAATACCTGTCAGTTTGGATATTTTTTATCCTTGAATACCCCAAGAGCATAGTAGCATATTCTCTTGTCATGTAATTAAATTTCTGTGCATATCATCACAAAATTTCATCACAGTATCTACAATAAGTTGTTTGAATACTTACAGTAAAGCAGTGTTTATATTACAGAGTGTCTTGCTACATTAAGTTTTATATTAATAGAATTTTTAAAAACCTGCTGAGAATTAAAATATGTAGAGAAAATAATTAGTGAAATTAATCATGTGAGCATTAGAGGAAAAGAGGTGGTTATGAAAACAGTCCCATACTGTTGTTAGATTCAGACCAGGGCTGCTGCGCTGTGAGGCAAAAGCCATAGACTGGTGGGAGACAAATTCCAACTCTGACTCCCTTTGTTGGATAGCCTCAATTGAAAAAGGTAGAGTGAGTGTTTGTTGCTGCTTTATGCACTGCCTCCACTATCTATCAATGTGTAATGTCCCACTCTCCTCTGACTACCCTTGCCTCCGGGTTTTGGTATGCAGGAGGCTTAGCTAAAGAGAATTTGACTGAGTTCACCCCAACTGTCGGACGATGTCTCCCTGTCTGCTGGCCCTGTCTATGTGTGTGTGTGTGTGTGTGTGTGTGTGTGTGTGTGTGTGTGTGTGTGTGTTTGTGTACGTAGATTTAGGTGTCTGACTTCTTGTGCGACTGTCAAACCTGTGTGTGTGTCTGTGCGTGTGTGTGGGTAGAGGGATGGGGGTTCCATTAGTCTTATGGCTTATGGCTGTCCTTGGGGAGTTAGATGAAGCTTTCCATCACTCTTTGAACAAGGACTGAAAAGGGAAAAGGGACAGAACAGCGTACAGACGTATAAGAGAGGAAAATAGGATGGGGATGATGAGGCCCTCATAGTGGTATATTGCCTGCTGTGCTGGTTGTGATTGTATGAGTCACAGTATGATAGCTCACATATTAAATATCCAGATCCTTTTTGTTCTTCCCTATTTCAAAGTAATAGTAAGACACTGAAGTCTTACAAGAATTTCTGTGGCATGGTGCCATTATTTTCCACTCAAATTAAGCATAAATTAATTTTGTCCTAAGAAAATCTCAAATAATCATTTAATGTATCAACAGAAACTTAATTGGCTAATCTTTATTTAACTGAGTAAGAGTTAGAAGCATTTCTCCAGGCCTCCAGCTTCCGAAACATGCTTTTATTTCATCTTATGTGATGTTAAACTGAAAGTCTCTGAGTTTTGGACTGATCAGACAAAACAAGCAATTTAAATATCTCACCTTGGATCTCTAGGATATTGTGACGGACATTTTCAGTAATTTCTGGCATTCAATTGATCAAGACACTAATTAATTAATTCAGAAATCAATTTGCAGATAAATCAATAATGAATGTAATCATTAGTCACAGACATTTTGCTCTTTTTTAATTCCTTTTCATGAACTACTTTAGCTTCAATTTTGTTGTGGAGTCCATTTATATGTGCATACAGATTTATAATCATGTTTCCAGTTACTTCTTGATTTTGCACCATCTCATCATCTCATCTCTGCTCTAAACCAATAAAGAATGTTCAGAAACCTAGAAAGAAGGTGCTGACATTTCTCAGGTTTTTCTTGAAGTAAGCCAGGTAGCGTATCTACATGTCTCAAATATAGAATAGACAAGATAACTGTGATGTTCCAAAAAGCTGCTCTTAATGTGAACACACTGATTTGTTTTACATTCTTGTGTTGCATGGGCTCATTTCATGAATTGTATATCAATTTATATGTTTTTCTTTGATCATAATATGGCAGTTGTTGTGATTATTATTTGATCATTGTCTTGAAACATTTCAAAAGTAATATGAAAGCAAATGATCTCATGTAGGAAAGTTGCAGCATGTAGCAAGTTTGGTGAAACCAGTCCTGGCATAAACACACAGCTGCATAACTGGCGCTGGGCTTTCACTCTTAATAAGTGAGTATAGCTACAAGGCAGTACAGACATGCAGTGTGTGAGTGATATATTAGATAAAAGGGAGTGTGTGTGATGGTGACCTCTCATTGATAAAGGTTAGAGACCTTCAGGAGTCAGCTTTTTTAACCGCACGCTTGTGTATGTGTGTGCACATTGACAGTGCATGGTCCTGTTTTACTACAGCTTGGGAGCTTGGGAGATGGTCTAAGGCTTCTGCAATTAATATGCCTAATGGTTATTGGCTAGTGGAATGTGACCAGGATATGAGATGTTTGACTGACCCAAGATAAACACGGCACTTTATGGGTTAACAGATCCCTTTTGTAAGGAAATGGAGCTTTTATGGGAGGGAAGGAAGAAGCCATTTATATTGTGAAGGACAAAGAGGATGAGAGGCCTTATACTAATGTATCTAATAGGCCTCTTGAATGACTCTTATTTAATTAAAATGGATGCAATATAGCCCTCTTAAGCAAAATACATGTGTGTGTGCTTTCATGAATGTGAAGGCATGCCTGCAGCATTTTTTTTAAACTGACCTATAGCTGCAAGATTTGGGTGGGGAGAAGCTGATTTTTGTATTAATGAGACAAGTGCTGCAGTTTATTGGCATTGTTTATTAGCATGAGGGCTGTGTGTATCTCTCTGAGCACCTGAGTTCACAAACAATCACAACAATCTTTTTTCATTTTTTTATTGTTGATATTATAAAAACCTTGAACTGCCATGACAATTACATGTGAGGTCAAACAGGAAATCCCATGGAGGGAAATGTCATGATGGTGGTATGATTCATATGGGTGGGGCAGCATAGTGATTTCATATAGGTAATCTTGACTGTGTAGGACTGGTACCTCCAGCTCTGGCTGCCTGTGATGCTATTGTCCTCTTGTGCTCTTTCTCCCAGGTTTTGGTGCACTGCAGCCCTGAATTCTCTCAGACCTGCTGCATTGATATTCAGGGCCTGTTTCTGATCCCCATCACTGCTCTCTCTCTTTCTCTTTCTCTCTCACTCTCTCTCTCTCTCTTTCTCTTTACGGCTCCCTCCTTTAAAAACTTACCCTCTCTTCCCCCACCATGTCCAAGATAAATAGCCCTAACAGTTGTTCATTAACACTTACAATGTCCAAACTCCACCGCAGCCTTCCTCACTGAACACACTGTATACATGGACAAAAAAGCTCAGTGCTGTTACAGTGTTTTTCCTTTACCACAGTAATATGAGGAATTTTAAATGGCAAACACCTGCACTTATTCTCTATTCTGTTCTATTCTTTTGCACCTGTTCTCACCTGCATTGCTTCAGTTGCTGTGACAACTCTCTCCTGGTGATGCTGGAGTCAAGGTGTTGGTTTGATGAGTAATCTCCTCCTATCCAGCTTCTCAATTCACCTTGATTTGAATATTATTTGGTAAGATAAGATCAGAAATGTGTGCAGTTCATCTACACAGTATGTATACATTCAATTTGTATATACAGTAATTAACTGAATGCAACATCAAGCTACCTTAGATTAGCTAGTAAGCTTTTAAAAGTACGAGTTTCCTCTGAGTGTTTCTCTACAGTAAAAGACCAGTGAAAGACTTGGCGCCTCTGATAAATGCCAGCCACAATGGGATATTTGCAGAAGTTGAGGCTTGCTAAACAAGCAAGAAAGCTGGATAGCTTGACATTAACCATGACTCAATCCAATCTCTCTTTGAACAGCCACACAGTAGCCCCTTCTTTCTCTTTGTACCAAACATTGTGCTGAACACCTCATTTTGTGTGTCTCAGAGCTTGTCAAGATTACCAGGCTCCTTCTCGAGTGGTACAACTGTGCAGCCTAGATGTGCACAGCTCAGCTCTATTCAACATATTGTTTTTCATCCTGCTGGGAAAAAAACTTAAGGTGGAGGAATAGTGCTGGTGCTGTCCAACATCTGATATTTACATAATACACTTGTGGCACTGTTAGTGTTTCATGGTATGAGAAAGACCCCAAAAATAAACAGTAGACACTGACAACAGAGAGAGACAGTGAAAAAGAAGGCAAAAAAGTGGGAAGGTGGGGGGTAACAGTGTGATTGAGTAAGGCTCTGGTCCCCTTCTCTTCCTGCAAGCTGTAACAAGATGAGATGCAGGATCATGACTTGACAGCAACATGACACAAAGCTGTTATCCTCTCCTGTCCTGGCTGGCTTGCTGGAAAGCCAGATGACTGGTTATGGCAGAACAGGTGTGTTTGTGCGTGTGTATGTGTATGTGTATGTGTGGTATAGAAAAGCCACACACACATATGCAAAAGCACACCAAAGCATCGTGTCCTGCAGCTATAATGTCCACTAGGGAGATCTGTATGCAAGTTTCTGGGAGTAGTATGGGTATTCCAGTCCGCATAAGACAAGAATGAGCCTGACAGTGATCCGTGTCCTTGAAAGTTATCCTCCTCCTTTTCCTTCTCCTCCATCTGTTTTTCACTGGGAAGATTCCTCCTTCTTTACACCAACACTTTTCATAGTTGTTTCTGCCTTTGCTGCCTCCTTAGTTTTCCTTCCGTATTTTCATTATTTTCTATATTCTCCTTTTATTTCTTCTTCTCTTAGTTTTTTCACCTTTCTTACTCCAGTACTTTCCTTCCTCTCATCCTCTTCTACATCTGTGCAGTCTCTCTATCTCCCTCTTTTTTTCCCCATCTCTGTCCCTCTCCAATCATTTTCTAAAATGAGATTGCGTGCATGTCTACAATGGACCTCCTGCTCCGCTCTGCTCTGAGGGCAAAATGTCACACAGAGGGAGTAAGAGAGATGTAGAGAATATCTGTCATGTCTGCTCCCCTCCTTTTTTTCTTTCTCCATTCTCATCAATCCATCTTTCAAGTTTTCTTTCCATCTGTCTTTATTTGATCCCTATATCCTTTCAAGGGACAGTTTTGTCAAGTGAAGAGCAGCCTCTCTGCTATGCCGCACTGTTCACACACACACACACATATACACACGCACACTCACACACCCATACACAGAGTGATACACACACTCCCACCCCTGCCGCCTGCCGACATGGTACAGGCTGTGTATTGAGACAGCCCCAGCTGAGGCAGTAGCAGTGAGTGTGCAGCTCAGCGAGTCTCCACACACACGCACACCTACACTCACTCACACACACATTCACACACACATATTGCACACAGTTGTGGTGGTTAGTCCGCTGCTGCATGTGCCGTTGCAATATCATTCTTAGGTGGGAGGATTTTCACATCACGGTGATGGTGGTAATAGCCCTGCTGTCATGTAAGTATATATTGTCCCCGTGTGAAATGTGAATAAATGATCAGCTCAGTATTTTGCTGGTCTTTGTTAGTCGCCTTTGATTCTTTTGGTGTAAATCATCTGCATGTTGAGTAGCTCTGATTTGTGAATTTTAATGTGTTCAAGCTTTGCCATGTGTGTCTGTGTTTTATGGAAGCAGAAAATGGATAATATGGCAGATCCGTACTAGAAAGCAAGGCAGTTAAAAAGCAGGTGATCTGTGGAGAGTGAGAGGAGAGAGATGAGGATGATGTAGAAATAATTCACCTGCAGAGTGAATCCATGTTGGCAGTCTCTTTGATCTCTGTGCATCTATCTACATATGCATGACATATTTTTACACATATCTTATTATACATACAGTATATTTGAATGCACATAAATGTGCATAGTGTCTAGGTTCATGATCCCAGTCAAACTCTAAATATTCTTTTTTGAAATCAAACCCTCACGTCTTGAAATTGCTCCAGATCGAGATGTTTTATTGCACACCTCTTCACTCGTCAGGCCATCTGTTGGCAGGATGAGGTCTGTAGTCTCTCTTCTCTGTCACACTTACTGACCAGTTCTGTCATACCAGCAGGCTTCGCTGCCGCAACTGATCATGTGTGTTTGTGGACTGGCTGTCTCCACCACATTAGCGAACCGACTTCTTGGCATGATGACTGGATTAATAGGGAACATTATCACCTCTCCTTTTTGATCTGTGTCTCTTTAACTGGATGGCTACTTGTCCGGCTGATTACTATCAGTGGCTGATAAATATGTAATTTTCCACTCTTGTTAGTTAAATGTTTTCATGCTTGTCCGATCAACTGACATATCATGACACCCAGTGACTTACAGGATCAATGGCTTGTTGTCTGATTGGTTGATTTGTCAGCCAGTTCAGTAGATACCCAGTTGGTCAGTGTGTGCATCAAAAAAAAAGAAATCCATTCAGGGAAATGTCAGTCGCAGGGCAGTCAAACAACCAGTCAGCCATTTGCCTAGCCACATAAATGTTCAGTCATTTATGCATTAATTCAGTCAGCTAGTCAGTTGTTCAGTCAAACATTTAGTCAATTAGCCACTCTGTTAGACAGGCTGTCATAGGAATGTTTGTGCCTCTGTTGGGGCTGGAATGACTGTGTGACCTCAACCATTGGCTCCACTGCACCAAGACAGCCAGACAGCTCAGAAGCAGAGTGGCAGTCCGTTTTTGTCCCCCCTTTCTCTTTTACTTTTTCTCTGCACTGTTAATATCTTGTTTATATCTAAAGCACAAAAAACACACAGGCAATGAGACATTGACGGATGAAAGTACAGTGATATACATTCAGATCAAAAAAGAGGAAATTATAGAGGAAAACAGAGGTGAAAATGATAAATCAGTATTATCCTCACTGTCCTCTAAACTTCATGCCCTTAAACACATTATTTTATATGTTTAAATTACACATTTACGTGGTCATAGAATGTTAGTAGCATGGCAATCATGCAGTGACATACCCCCCCCCGGCTTGATAAGATGGACTAAAAAGATGAAAAGCAAATCAGATGTGAACTTTACATTTCCACATCAATCCAGGATTAAAGCATGTAAATACTGCATAATTAACTGTATCCAGTCCTTCCCCTGCAGTTAAAAAGTACCAGGTTTCCTTATCATCTGAAAGCCCTTAATGCATACACATGAATATATATGTTTATATGAAAATAGAGTAGTTCTGGATGCCCCTTAAATCCATCTTCATATCTTGAATGTGATATGATAATAATAAAAAACAGATTTTCTTAGAAAGATTAACATCCTGAAGAGAAAATCCATACCTTGCTCTGCTTTGTCATATCTCATGTTGTCAAAAGAGAATTTGTTGGCGTTGCAGTGTATTACATTTTGCTGTGTCATCATCATCTCCGTGCAACAAAGCGACAGACACAGTGCTACAGCAGACTTGTCATTTTCCCACAAATAATAGAAAAAAACATTCCTAAACAGTAGACTTGAGCAAAGGGAAGGTATAGTAAGCATTTGTTGGTAATAATAAATGACAGGAAGTGAAAGATGATGCTTGTTAGAATTATAAATAGCCCTTTTTGATTTTGTGAGCTTGTCTACTGAGAGGCAGGAAGAAAAGGAAAGGTGAGGAGGGTGAATGGGGGAAGCATAGGAAGCACTTAAGAGAGAGAATACTGTCATGCAATTTGAGGACAGGTTAAATTCAATTCCTGCTACTAATTCAAATAATATGTTTAAATCCAAGGAAATGGGCCTGAATTCTTTTTTTATTGATTGACTAAGGATAGAGAGTGATTTAGTGTCATGCATGGTAAAAAGCTCTCAAAGAAAATTTGAGATTTGGTGTAGATGAATAAAATGGACTCAAAACATGTCATGTGCCCATTAATATTACCCTGTTGATGTTATCTTTCTCTCTGTGTAGCTTTTACTCATTATTTTACCTGTATTTCCATCAAAAATCTAATATAACAACTTAATTGATTGCTGCTTTATTCAAAATCAACTGGAATAGTATTTATTTGCTCTGCTATTTGTACAGTTTAAAAAAAAATATATGATATATGTTTTTAAGCTTTAGTTTCCAAGTACCCCTCAAAAACGATTAGGACTAGCTTGCGAAATGTGCACAAGCTTAGTTCAAACACAGGATATAAACAACTGCACATATCAACATTGACAACCACTTGCAGTGTAATGCCAAATTGTTAGGCATAATAATAATAATGCACATCTGTGTTTTCCCTCTTAATTTTATCCAGGTGAATGTACTTGAAGTTCCAGTCGGCCATTATGTGAGAATCTGAGAGCATGAAGTGTGTTTGTGCTTGCACACGTGTGGGTGACGCAGCGACAGTGACTAACGGCTTTTAATATATCTGTATTCCTCACCTGTCGGTCATAATATTTTTGGTGTGATGCCTGGTGGCTTGTTGAAGAGGTTTTTAAAAGAGGGTCCTGTGAGTAAGGACTTGTATCACAGTCTGTAATATTCCATATGTTCGGTTGCTCCTTGCCACATTAAGGCTGTCTAGTGTGTGAGGGTGAATGCATTCTCTTGAAACCCAGCAAATTCAAAACATTTTCTTTTTTCCTGTCCGTGTCAAAATAATCTTGATACAGCAGTTTTTTATGGCACACATGTGTCGCAAGCGCTTGCACTTGTTTGATAATAAAGGTTAAGTGTATTCAGAGAAGCATTACAGACTAAATGCCCAGAGTCGTAAACTTATCTCATCACGTATCTTTGATGTTTCTAAAACTACAGATAAAAAAGGTAGATATTTTTTGATTCAATTTTGAGCTGAAATTATGACAATATGATGATGCATTAAGAACACTGTGCTGCAACAAAATGATTCCATTCATCTTAAGCCTGTTTACATAGTTTCCTATCTTCATGTTATGCACAACAAATCTAGATTCAAATAACAGTTGTTCTTTATTCACTCTGAAATTATTTCTGAAATATTTTTTCATTTTCCTCTCCTCTTTCTCTTCCTCCTCCTCTTCATCTCCCCCCCCCACCCCCGTCTTTAGTCCCCTCCTAACACACTTAGCCTACATGTGTTGAATTTAATTAGACCAATAACTCCCTCATGGTTTCTACAGGTTCATCTGGAGCAAGGAGATGTCCACAGCAGTCTTTTTTTCTTTCTGTCTCCCAGTGACCTTGCAGCAGGAAGTTAATGTATATCTGTGCGTGTGTGTGGGGGGGGCTTGCATAGGAACAGGCACACTGCATGCACATGTGGTTTGGAAAGTAAAAGGTTTCTGATCTTGCTAAATGATTACATACATTTAAATGCATGAATGTATTTATGGTTAAAATTATATAATTTCCTGTATACCCCATCCTCTAGTCTTGCTGTTTCATGGTCTTCAGAATGTATAATTTGTGATACGGATGGCACTTGATTAAGACATTCAAACTGTGTGTCAGATGCTTATTTAGTTTTGGTTTGAAACATCTGCAGCTGTTGCTAATTCAGGATAAAATGGGATTAATGTGTTCTGGTGTACTGAAATGGCTACTAGTGAGTCTTTTGTAAGCCCTTCGATACATATGCTCTACTGCCTTCATACTGCTGCCAGTATTACACCATTTTAGTTCCTCTTTATCTCCCTGTAGACAGATAAATTCAAAGCTGTTCTATCTTTCTAGGCTTTATGCCTGTTGTCCTATTTTTCAGTTAAACCTGGAACACCCGTGTCAGTCCTTTTTCTTCCTGTGCCTGAACCAAACAATGGCTCCCAAAACAAAGACACAAATGCATCCCCAGGGCCAGATGTTTTGTTACCTATTGTTGAAGAGGTTGGTCCTGCATGCTTGGCGCCACTGTCAGATGGATTGTTTACAGATACCAGTTCCTCACATGCACATGTCAAACCACATCCAGCATCAGAACCTAACACACTTCAAATGTACAGCTGTTGGAGGACACAAGCATTAGATAATTAACCCCTTGTGAAGAAATAGGCACAGAGGAGGCAAAGAAGAAAGCAAGAACAGGCAGATAGGGAGGTTTGTTTATTTAAAGAAAATCAAGGAAAATAGTTGAAATAAAAAAAATGCAAAATAGTTGTAGATAGGCTTTTAGAGAAGCACAGAAACAAACAGATCATTGAACAAAAATTCTAAAAAAGTGCCAAGAAAGACTGATGAAAAATGTCTAGCTGATTAAGTGGCCCTCCCTCTGGAATGACTGGCATTACAACACGAGGCAGATGCTGTAAATGGTGTGTAATTTGTCAGGCCAATTCAAGCCACACTTTGCTTATTATGACTGATGTTCAGGATCAGACTGAGTGATAGTTTGGAATGACGACAGACAGTTGGCACAAATTAAGTCTTAATTTTGAGGATTAAGGGCTTTATTCCTTTTTTTCAGTTTATCTGAGAGCATTAGTATTATTTTCACAACTTGTTTCTGAGTAAATCCTGAATTCTTTTGCAATGATACTTAAGATTTGTAGCATAAATGTTTTGGTTTGTGTATCCTCTATTCCTTCTCTCACCTGCTCTCCTCATGTCTTGGTCCCTCCCACCTGAGATGCAAATTGCATCATCATCAAAATGCAACATTGAACAAAATTGGATAGCCTTGCTTTTGAGAGGTTATCTTAGAGCAACTTCTAATAGAAAAAAAAAAAAAAAATCTTTGAATAATGAAGTGTGGTACAGCTGCATCTTCTGTCCATTGTTTGTCCAAAGTTAGAGCTGTATTTTCTCACTCTGTCTTTGTTTAAAGACAAAACACAAGCAGTGAAAGGGGGAAAGTTTGATCACATATATGATCATCTTAGATAAGCAATACAATGTATTGGTACAACTTATAAATTTAAAAGAAAGGGTCATCCCATTATTGCTTATTTATTTGAGCATAGTGTCACTTTTTTTGTACACCTCATGGGTACCAAAAAGGCTTCTACAAAGGTGACCTTTCGTCTTTACCTCAGATGTCATTTTAACACGATTTCTAATTCAATTATACAGGTAGGACTCAATTTATAAAAAGCTATACATACATGTATGAGTTTTTTTTCTGTATGAAGATTAGGTGCCTTGGCCTGCTTTAAAGCTACACAGTGTATCAATTAAAAAAAAAAAAAAAGCTTAAAATTTGAACGAGTAGTCTGAGGTTAGCCTTCTGGCCCACAGGGAAACAAATTGAAGAAGGCAGTATTTAACAACAGGGTTTTGTTTTTGTTGACACATGTGATTGCTGTAACTAATGAGCAAGCATGCAGGTAGAACCATCATGAACGATCTCATTATGCCTATTTATAAGTGAGTAAAAGCTTACTGCACTACAAATATTACATATACGTTCATACTGTTCATATCTGCACTGGAAATGCCATTTTTCCGGCTGCACAACAAACTGTATTTGGCAGAGGTAACAAGATTGAAACGAAATGCTTTTGGTCGCCGTGTATTTTCTTTTTAGTGGCATTAATGTTAAAGGAATACAAAACTTCTGTGGGCTGTGCACATGCCCATATGAGTATTAAGATCCTTAGGTTAACTTTTACCATTAATTCAATTCAGTTCAATTCAATTTTATTTATATAGCGTCAATTCACAACAAGGTTGTCTCAAGACACTTAACATGTAGAGCATGTCAA
>JAQNCA010000014.1:9815183-9825708 GCA_029783725.1 Acanthurus tractus
TGGTCAACATGAAGTTCGGCTCTGAAATCTTGTGATTGTCATTTTTTTGGTTTTATTTAAACATTTTTACTTGTGCTAGTATTGTTTGCCATTTCCTTACTGCACATAAATTTTGCTATATAACCAGACTTTAAAAAAATGTGTTATATGGAAAAATCAATTTTTAGTAAGAACATGTGTGTCATGGCAGGAATGCTAAAGGAGATGAATCCATTTTATGCAGCAGATGAAACTATTGGACAGGGTTTCCTGAGCTCAGTCACATTGCAGGTCAATCAAAATGTCACTGCATAATTCAAGATCAATTCTCTTCCATTTGTAAACTCTCATTGTTATAGTTTTTAATTACTTACAGATTGTTTTCATTTGCATCAATCTATCTTGAATATCTTCCATGTTGATGTAAAACAAATATTAAATGTCAAAATAACATCGTAAAAATTAAAGATTATTTAATACAACTAGCATTTACCCTACAGGACTATCAGCACTAATCTTGCTGTGTCCCAAGCAGTGTATTTTCCCTGCGGTTCCAAGTAGACAATAAGGGGCACATTAGAGTGTGTAGATTTCCCTTACCTGTCATGACTATTTCATGACTCTCACTGGTAGTTTGAATTTTAATAGCTGTCCCTATTGTGTCCGGAGCTTATCTGAGCCCCTGAGCGAAACCAGAGACTGACACCCAGATGGGAGACAGCAGATAGACCACTGTCACTCTCCCTTTCAGCCTCTTGGCTCTGGACGCTCTCCCTTTTCTCTTCCAGGAGGGGAGGGTTTGCTGATTTCTGTGAATGTGCATCCACCGTGCAGTTAGAAATGCGTGTTTATGTACGTGTCTATGGGCATGAGGGAAAATACAATTCCCCCTAACTGGTATGGCTGGTAAAAGTCATGAAGCAAATATTAAATAAAAAACTAGATTTTTTTCAATGCAGTTCATAGATTTCTGTGAATTAGTAAGAACAAACCAACTTTTTTGTATTTAAAATTGTATGTTCTAAATTTTTAGCAGCAGTAGAAGTCAAAATGTTTGTGCTCCTACAGTCTTGCCCACATTAGTCCCTATGTAAACCTTCCAACAGTCAAGCATGAGAAAACTAGGGAACAGGTGTGTTTTCTTCCTGTAGGCATTTATGTGTAAAAGAGAAAGTGAGAGATAAACAAACAAAAAAATGGCAGGTACAGCTACTGGAGAGCTACAGCTTTTTATTATTTTTCATTTGACGATAAGGAGAAAGAAATAAATATCAATGATGTTTCATCAATAGATAGAAAGATTGGCTTAAACAAAACAGAAAAAAAGATAAATTGGAATTTACTGTATTTATATTTACTTTAAAAATGACTCAACATTATGCATAAATGAAAGACAGTGTTAATGGATGAATGGAAGGATGAAGGGATGTATGGCTAGACTGACTAATTAAATAAATGGTTGAACAGTCCGGAGTTACAAGGGTTAGGTCACTGACCTCTAAACTTTGCTGTTATCACCAAGCAGTTTTGTCTGAACATGCTCACTTGCTCTCACTATCTCTTTTTTTGACATGCACACACACACACACACACACACACACACACGCACACACAGACACACACAAACACAGCTCCCCACACACAGAGGCTGTAAACAGATGTCTCATTAATGTTGCGTCCACATCCAGGGCAGTCGGGCCAGCTAACATTACAGTGTTTGAGGCTCAGGTGATGGATCAGATACACTAAATGACTCATAAATTCAGTAGGAGACTCACATTTTTTTCCATTGTTTTTTACTTATGACCACTTGCAGCAGGTTAAATAAGCACGTTTGTACACACATTGATGAAAACACATGTCAGGTTAGCACAGTTCTGGTCAAAATGAGGATCACATTTGTTTTCCTCAAATTATTGCCACACAATTCTAAGAGGCACCCTTTTAAATAGATACTATCTCTTTTGAGGCGCCCACTATGGATATGTGATTGTGAGGATGACAAGAGGGGAAAATGAGAGTGATTGGTGTAGGACTGTCATGTCATTTTCACCATGTGATTATCTTGTTTCTTACTTTTGCATTGTTTCTTGTGTGTTCTGTCTTTTTTGGGCAAATGAGTTACACTCAAAATCTGACTGCAATGAAGCGGAGAACAAGTCTGTAACCATAACTGTATAAAAACATATGAAAAAACAAGTACATTTAGTGAATGTTTCTGTTACATTGTATGTGGCACATTGCTACCACTGACAATAAACCAAGAATTTTCAGCTAGAACAGAAATAAGTGAAAATGATTTAAGAGGGGCTGCATTATGTACAAAATATTTTATTTTTAATTGCATTATAATCATTACATGAATTTCTAATTCTTTCATTAGTTTCTGTGAAAATGACGCCCATTGGCTTCATTTGATGCAATGGATCTCCCTGCCAATACATAAGAATGACACTCCATAGAGTTGTGATAACTTTCTGATTAATCGTGCAGCTCTAAAGCACATACATACAATACACACATACATATACACATGCCTCACATGCTCGCTGGATGGCACAGACACATGGATGCATAATATAATAATAAACCATTCCTTAGCACCGAAGGCTTCCTCCCACATGAATCAGTGTCAGCTTGTTCCTGTTTCCTCTGTGCTGTTCTTCATGTGCTACATTTCAATCTTAAAAAAAAAAAAAATTCTAAGATTTCTAAAATTGAACCTTCAGATATTAAAAAATCTGTGATATGAGCAGCACACAGCAGCCACATCCATGGGTTTTATTCCTTTTAGTTTGTTCCTTGCATAACATTACATAATATTTTTTTTAAAAAACTGCAAGAAGTATTGTCATAGAAACAAAAGAGCATGTGTACTTTGGTTCAGAACATAATAGCTTATAAAATTATTGCGGGATGCATCATTTAGTCTTTTTGACCTGCAGACTTCATTTATACAACTGTCATCATCCATCCATCTCTGTGTAATTTTTCCACACCATTCTTGCCAATATGTATGTTTATTAAATATGACATTAAAATTTGGAATGCTAAGTAGCAGTCAGTTATTCTGTTAAGTGAGTGGCATGTGTGTTTCTGTGCATGTATGCTTGTGAGAGATAGAGAGAGCTGTAAGCTGTGTTCTCTCACTCCACTCTCTCACATAAGTCTGACTCATAGAGCACAGTGCATGACAGCAAAACTCACCCACTTGTACAGCTGCCCCCACAAACTCACACACACACACACACACGCACGCACATGCACCCATACACTCACACAAATTTATATATATGAATATATTTTTCTACATCTAATTTCCATATCTAATATGGATGGTAGCGCCCTTTTATAACAAAAACAGTATAATATAAATAAATAACTGAGCAGCAAGGACTAATTTTCTGAAATAAGAAAGAATCTGCAACACAAAGACCACAAGTTGTTTCAAGTGGTCAGCTTGTAGCCTTTTCAAAATTAAACATAATTAAGCTATGGGAAATGTGTTCAAAATCCAAAGGTGACAAAATTATCCTGCAGCACCTCCAAAGCTTTCTAATTAACACACTATATCTGACTTGTAAAACAATTTGCTGTGCAATGGTGGGGGGGTTATGTGCCAGACTATTTGTTGGCCACTACCAGTAACTTCCTTGAGTCTCTGCCGGTTGCCTGGCAACTACTCGCTCATAAGAAATACTGACCCCCCACACGCAGTGAGTGCTATTAATCTCTTCCCTTAATTCTCAGCAACAACGCAAACAACTTCAATCCCAATATGTTGAACTCCTCCTTTAAATAGTTTCCCTGTAAAAGCATAGCAGCAACTGTGACTGGAGCTCCTGCAGGCTCTCTGTTGCCTGATCTGCCCATGATCCGCTTCCAAGAGTTTTTTTCTCTTTGATTTAGCAAAATAAATTTTTAATATGAGACTGTTCTGTTATTTTGTTGGCACAAAGAGAAAACATGAAAAGTTGTGGTGTGGTGTTTCATGCATATTAACATGCACGCACACAAGTACAGAACACGTGTGATGGGAAAGGCATGGTGTCAAAAATTGCTCAGCGTCACTTTCCAGTCCATTACCTTTTAGATGGGTCTGTCCTTAGGGAAATGAATCATAGATCTTTGTGTGTGTGTGTTTGTGCGTGTGAGCATGCAGTAGCGTTAGCGTGACCCTGTGACTCCTTGTGAAATGAGAGAATGTATCTTCTCACTTGTTTGTTTACATACAGTGCAGTATGTCTGCTTGCCTGTTTTGCTTCACTGATGTCACATCAGCTCGTCCTCACAGCAAGAGCAAGCTTCATGCCCTCTTGTGCTTTCACTCCATACAGTGAATAAACACGCAAGGCGACACCGTTAGCTGTCAGAGACATTCCTTTTTAAAGTGAAATAACTGCAAACAACAAATTGGGCTGCAATCACTAAATCGTTTAGTAGTTGAATATTCTGCAGATTGTTACATTGTTTTATCAAGTAATCAAATAGATATAGTTTTCTTTATCAGAGAGCAGTACTAATTGAGCAGTAGACAAATAAAGGAAGTTCCTTTAAAATGAACTTCGAATAAATATTGTTATTACTTTAACTAATGACATAGTTCGTCCAAAATAAACCCATTTACTGCATTTGAGTGCCATTTTGTGGTCTGACATTGTGGCGTCATGTTGAAGGCATAAACAAATTAATCATAAAACTGAAACAGAAGTTCACACAGTTAGATCCCACTTTTTTTCTATCTTTTATAACAACTAGAAATTCTAATCATTTGCATTAATTATTAATGTTAATGTTATTTTGTTCTGTCTGCGGAGATGTTGAAGCATTGACGTTGTGCTATTGTGGTTGCATTATAAAGGAATTAGGTGAAAGTAATTATCAACAAATGAATATAGTACAATTCTTTACTTATACAAATCAAGATTGATTCATAATTGTCAAAAATCAATTTTCTAAATGCTGGTGAGTTACCTAATGTTGATGGGAGTTAAAAAGGTAAAACTCAACTGAGAGCTGTGCAGAAGCAGAAGCAGAACAGTCGACCGTGTGCACAGGCTAAGGTGATCGTGAATCTCAACATTTTTTTTTATCCTTAAAGCCATTTTGATATAAGAAGGATATAATTACCTTTGCTAGACAAAGATGATGTAAATTGTGAGCTCTCTAAATCGTCATTCAGAGAGAAACTTTAATGAAGCAGATCAGCAATTACAAATAATCCCAGTTGGCCCACTTGAATTGCAGTTTTAAATAAAAACTTAAACCTGCATCGAGGTAAAGAAAACAACTCTGCTCTGTCTGTTTCTCCTCAAAAACCCTGCGTCCGCTTTTGAACAACATCTTGAACAGTGATCGCTTTCCTGGGAGCTAACGTTGCAGCAGAGAGGCTGCTCTCCACTGCTCTAGATAAATGTTAATAACACAGAAGAGAACGCCATCTTATATTGTTATTCTCATATTATCTTTTTATTCCCCAGTTATTGTCTTTGTTTTGGAGCCTTCTAGTTGTTATCTAAACCTTTTCTCTCACTCTATCCTGCTCCCTCCTGTCTACGTCATTTACTTTCACATATCGTGGTACATTATTTTTTTGACACCATCTTTGAGAAGATCTGCTTTCATGAAGCTATTTTTACTGTAGTCTGCCTTTGTGTGCACGGTAACAAATTTCCAAATCTTTATGGAATAAAATGGTGTCATTATTATGGAGGTCATGCTAGAGGACACTGTGACACATTTCTTCATCACTCCATCTTCTAATAGAAGCGCGATAATTATCCACCTTTTAGCCGCTGATGGGATATTATTCATAGAGTTACTCTACATCCAGCCTGCTGTCATTCTTTCGGTCCACTTCTCTCCCTCTGTCTTGTTCTCACTCTCTTGTGCTCTCTGAGTCACACTTGAACCCCCTCCGTCTTCCTCCTTCACTCTCTCTCTTTCTCTATTTTCAAAATGGTGAAAGCTGAGAATACATGTAGGAGCTATTGATTTGCTGCAGGAAAAAGGCATCAATATTTTTGCGTCTTTATGATGATGATTATCATCATTATCGTAGAGCCCTGTTGCCATGGTGACTTGTTTTGGACACTCTGGCACACAGGATTGTGAAGGGGGGAAAAGTTCAGATCATCAAGCGGGAAGATGTAAAATGGAGAGGGGAATGGGTGGAAGATATTGCTTGGGCTAAGCAAGACATGGTAGTAACATTTTTGTCCCCAGTAGTTGAAAAATTTTATTGATATATTTATTTGTAATGTAATTTATTCCAGCACGTTTCTCTACAGCACGTGTATTCTTCAAGGACATCTGAAGGTCATCATGTAATTTCATTCCTTTTCTTTGTTGGAAGAATAAACCTGTCCACACATACACACATGCATGCATGGACACACATATAAAACACATGTACACACACACTCTTACTTATTCTCACATTCTTCAAGGTTCATAGTCCTGGGTATTTCCACTCCATGAGTGGGATGCATAGTGTTTCCATGGAGATCTATTTTTAGGCACAGACAAAAAAGGGCCAACTGTTAAAATATGCCATCATGTTCCCTCTGACTGAAAAAATCCCATTTCCTCTCAAGCAGAAAGGATGGCACAAAGTTTTTTTCTCTTTTATATGTTCCTGCTATTTGGAAACAGGATGTCAGATAGGTTCCATTTGTCAAAGCATTTTGAATCACAGATCCTGCCACGTTTGATAGATCAGTGCAACTCTAGTCATAAATTATTAGAGTAAGAACAGTAAAGAGGAGGAGGAGAGAAAATCAAAGTTTTATGTGCATGAAGTTTTCAAAAATGACAATTCTTTGGTGGTGAAAAATAACAATCCTGTAATCTACTCAAAAGTCAGATATATCGTAAACAAATTAATTGATAGAAAACAATGGTTAGATGCAGCCCTGGTCTTATCACTGTTCTCTGATGTGATACAACATCTTATTATCATTACATTAGTGTTTGTCACAATTCCAAGCTTCATGGTCTGATCTTTAAAGTGAGTAGACAGGCTCATTACAGAGTCACTTTGTCTGGTAAATTGCAGAAGCAGGAGTAGCTTTTCTTGGCCCTGAACCCAGACAGATCACTTGAGTTCACAGTCCATTCCATGATTAATGCCATAATCATAAGTTTTCTAATGGTATTCGAAAATTCTAGTTGTATCCATCTAATGCTCACAATCAAGTTTGTCCACATTTGGTTTATTATTAAGCCTGTCTGCTTAATTTGCTAGAAACCAGTGGAGAGTGGTGAATAATATAGAAGATTGATTTGATGGCATGCAATCAAAATCATAAATTGGATTAAAGCACAGGATACATTTCTGGCACAGTAAAAGGCTTTTACTTAATCTGCTGAGTCACCGGGGTGCCCACTGTTTGTTTGAAGTCCATCAGCTGATGATCTTAAAAGGAACAGCAATCTAATGCTAATATTGGTGCAGCATCTCATCTCATTCCTCATTTTTCATTGCTGGACTCAAATTACCTTTCCAAAAGACTTTTACCATCTGAACCTGCAATTACAATAAGTGCAATCAGCTTTGGTAAAATAAATTAGTCATTATACTGTGTCAGGAGTGCTTTCTCCATTCCCACCTACTGCTCATGTACATTTTGTGTGTAGTTGTTTGTATATAACTCTCTGTTTAAGCTTCACCACTAAGTTAGAAACTCAAACACCGAGACTTCTTTGCAATCATCCTTAATCCTCTATGAGATTGTTGTGACTCATCTGTGCATCGCCACAGTTTTCCTGACCTCTTTCTGCCTCCTCAAAATCTTCTGCCAGAGCAGGTAGGTGGGCTGACAGTATTTAGCCTACAATATTTCATAATCTGACAAATACATTTTAAGCAGTCTTGTAATCAGCGATCTAGGAAGGAGTGATAATGTAGGGAAGAATTTTCCAGGGAGGAATGACTATTTAATGATTTTGGAGATTGATAACAGACATGCTCACATCTCAAGGGCACTTAAGGAGAATACAACATTTAACAAGGTTAAATTTCAGGCTGAACTGCTGCACTGTCTCTTAGAGGTACAGAGGTGCCTATCATATGGCAGCAAAGCCTAAGTGTTTGCATTATATTATATTTCCATGTGAAATGATGCCTCTGGGTAAATGCAAGGAGTTTCTAGTAGAAGAACTGGTAAATGATTTTTTTTCCCCATAATTTCTTTGGATGCAATTTTAGTTGGAAAACTGAAGGAAGAGTCATTTTTGATGTGCAACTGACCTAGAAAAAAGACAGAGGGAGTTCTAGGCTGGCTGTTTATATATAAATATGTACATCTGCGCTTGTGTGTGCCTGTATGTATGTGTGCCTTAACATGCGTGTGTCTAACCAACTGGAACTGGCTAATGCCTGATTACTTGAGCTCTGGTTTTACCCTGTAATAGTAAAGCAACCACAGGCATGCTGGACCAGCCTTATTACACACACACACACACTCACTCACACACAAACAAGGCATGTGCAAGCAGTCACGACTCACAGACCCATGGATACACACACGTGCACACTTAGACATGCTTGTGTGGTATGTGATGCAAGATGCTGTGAAGATCAATGGGAGAGCATGCTAGGTCCTCTCACAGAGACAATTAAAAGTGAATGAATAATGAGGCTATTTATAGAGTAATCTATTTGTAACCAGGGCATTCTCCTACGTAGGAGCTGGGAATTGTTCTCTTTTCAGCCTGCCCTCCTTCTGTCCCTTCCTTTTCCTCCCAGTTCCTCTCCTTTTTTTGTACAAGCAAATGAAGCTGATCTGTTTCCCCCATTTATCTAGTTTTTTCTTCATCAGCCAAACATTTGTTTTTCACAAAGCTCCATTTTTCCTTTTCTTTGTTCTTTTTTTAGGACAGATGTAGATGAATCATTGAATATTTCCTGCAGATGTTAATAAGTCATCTCACATGTGAAACAGTGTCATGCAGCAGTGATGTTATCAGGTGCAATCCAGGGCCCCTCCTGGGAGACCCAGTGACGCACCATGCATGACATAATGCTGTGGTAATGTCTGTGGTTGTAAGGGAGAGAGTCTGAGAGAAAGAGACGGTGAACACACACTGTGCTTGTGTGTGCACTTACCGAGTAGATAATGGTGCCATACTAAAAAGAAGCCAGATAGAAACACATAACTTGCTTTTTAAGATTAGATTTTTTTTTATTTTAACTGAAAATACAAGGCATACATTCTTATGTGGCTGATTGTGAACAATTTAACATATAAACATTTAATAATACAATATTAAGATTTTGGGTTTCATTCATAAAACAGAAACAATTTAAATGTGTCATCTCAGACACTAGCAAACTGTGAAGTGCATGTTTCTCTCTTTATAATGAAGCACTTACATAATTTCTATTTAAAAAACAAAAATTGAAAAAGACAGTTGCGCTCAAAAAAGCTGCTTATTTTTGGTAATGCTGTTTGGAATAAAAAGTTCAGCCTGTTGTTTAAACACTGCATATGATGTAATTTACCCTTTTTGCCATATCATACCAGCTACTGCATGAAAATAATTTTCTGGACAATATTCTAAAAGTAAATTGTGCCTCGAGCCAGTAAGAAGTTCTTCAGATAAAAGAGCCAAAGATATTTGCGTACAGTAGTTCATGGTGGATGAGGAGGTGGATGAGGTCAAAACACGAGGCCCTCATCTCTTGAGCAGAATTATATAAGGAACACAGAGATATGGCTCAGTGTGACTCAAACTGGTAATTAGACATGGTTTGTGTGTGGTGTGAGAGTGAGGAAAAGAGAAGAAGAAAAAAAGAAAAAGAAATTGATCACAAAGCTAGCTGAAGATTACCACTTTAGACAATCAAAATATCCTAAAGACAATAAATGGAAAATAGTTCCACCTATTCCAGTAAAGTTTTTGTGAGAATGGTCATTTTCGCCAATTAATTGTACAAATAACGCAGACCTTTGTTTGTTACTGAAATGTGAACTGGAAAACTGTTGGTGAGAATATCCTCCACGATCTCATAGTATGCCGGTGTGATCTAACTCTTTCTCCGTCTCGTCTCCTCTTTCCGTGTCTTCCTCTTTCAGGTCTTGCAGGTGTCCAGACTGACCTAGACAAGAGAAAAGAACTCTACGGTAGAAACCTGATACCTCCAAAGAAGCCAAAAACCTTTCTGCAGCTGGTATGGGAGGCCCTGCAGGACGTCACCCTCATCATCCTTGAGATCGCTGCCCTGATCTCCCTAGGCCTCTCCTTCTACCACCCTCCCGGAGAGAGCGGAGGAGAGTGTAAGTGACGCGGCTCGTCTGACATCACTTCCTACAAAATCCTCTCTTGTCATATTGTCTGGAAACACACGCACAACCACAAACACACACACAGACACATCAACAGTTGTCTCTGATATCACCACTTCTGCTGAAGCCAGCAGAGGGCTATAATGGCACTGGCCCACTGACATCACTGGCATTTGCTGACACACTCAAGCCAACATGTGTCCACACACACTTTTTAATTGGTGAGGCAGGTCACACTTGGTTTGTGACCTGCCGCA
>JAQNCA010000014.1:9827844-9840152 GCA_029783725.1 Acanthurus tractus
CCAGACTCTTCATATGTAATGTCTCTAAAATGAAGTTCACACTAGTTCCCTTGTGAGCCACAAGTGTTTTATAGTCCAAAGCAAATCACCCCACCAGGGGCTTTTGAAGCTGGCTAGCCAGGAGTGTCAGGCACAATGGCTCCAAGAGTATTATATGAAGCAGCACAAGGAGGACTGGGAATAGGCCTTGTTTCATTCCCAAATATATCCCGGTCTGTGAGTGAACAGCCAGTAGACTGCAGGGCATTCATTTGAAGTGGAGCAAATGAATGAAGAGGCGAGGAGAAGCGAATTCTCTGAAGGTCATTTTAATCAGAGTTCGTTTTATTTCAGAGTTTTCTTTCCATTTGCTCACATGGTGCACCGGCAGAGAGTTTGAACATATGCACACATTTACACTGTACCGGCATACTCACTTATTGCACACATATGACAGCTGTTACTGCCTGCAGCTTTTCAGTCCCCAGTTTTAATATGATTGCATCCCTTTGTTTCTCTCTTATTATGAAGTGTTGATACTTTATGAAGCGAGAAGCGTACATACCTTTGTATTAAAGCTGTGATTTAGTCTCCAGTGCGTTAGTGTGTTTTGACAGAATACTTCAGCCTTTTGGCAGGTATGAAAACACAATGTTGCAAATGTGTAACCTCTATATAATTTCTCTCTTCTCCCTCCTGTCTCCGTCACCATACTGTAGCATGTGGCGTGGCGGCAGGTGGGGTAGAAGACGAGGGCGAGGCTGATGCTGGCTGGATCGAGGGAGCAGCTATCCTGTTGTCTGTGGTGTGTGTGGTGCTGGTGACGGCCTTCAATGACTGGTCTAAGGAGAAGCAGTTCCGTGGGCTTCAGAGCCGCATCGAGCAGGAGCAGAAATTCCAGGTTGTCCGTGGTAGCACGGTCATTCAGCTGCCTGTGGCCGACATAGTGGTGGGGGATATTGCGCAGGTTAAATACGGTAGGTGTGAGGAGATTGTCAAATTGTTTTGTGTGTGGGTGTGTGTATGTGTTGGAGTTCGCTTAATTTATGATACACAGTCGGTGGTGTGAACATAAATGGTAAATATCTTCTTGTTCAATTTATAGCTTACAGAGCTTTGAAAGAAATTCGATAAAAAGCTGGAATTGCGAGCTGAAAGATGCTTTGATCATCACATCCTGTCCCTATTCGTCAACAAATACTGTACCGACACAAACACAGGCAAATATTATCAGTAAAATCCTTTCTTATCTATGATATCACATCATTTTGCCATCATGTAAATTCTCTGTTTAAATCTGTTTATTTTGTTGAGTCATTTTTTTGACGTTTTGACAATAGTCCAGATTAACCTTTTTTGCTGCTTCAAAGCCTTTTTATCAGCTCATTTTTAATTTCATTCATGGCCTTGATTAAAATAAATGATGTGCTTAAGGACCAAAATTGACCAAACTTTCCAGCACATTTTTGATGATAAAGTTTGATGCGACTGGATGTGCCCACTCGCTGCCTTCATTGGCTTGTCCATCGTTCTGTGGAAAGTAATTTCCATGGTTCAGTAGCTGAAAATAGACTTTAACCTCAATTCCAAAGGGGGATTAAAGTTATGAAGGCCACCTTAAGCAATTAAATATATTCAAGCTACGGTATGTTAATTGTGAAAAATTAATTAGCTGCGGACAGAGGTGTACACAGAGAAACACATGCACACCTTTCTTGTACTAAGAATATACTACAGTGATCATTTACTCAAAAGTAGGTTGAACTCTTATAAATCTTGGAAATTATTTGGACTTTTTTGTTCTGTCAATCAATTCCAAAAAACTTGAGTAAATCCTCTCAATATATCAAGTCTGCTTTTGCTTCTGTTACAGGTGATCTGCTTCCTGCTGATGGAGTGTTGATCCAGGGTAATGACATGAAGATTGATGAGTCATCTCTGACCGGAGAGTCCGACCACGTCAGGAAGTCTGCAGACAAGGACCCCATGCTGCTGTCTGGTACGTTGCCAGTTGATGGATGAATGTGTGCTGCATGTCACAGCTGTGTGTTCAGGCTCATACTGTTGTGTAAAGGAGAAAGAGATAAAAATGTAAAAAAAATGAAAAGCAGAGTTACCTGAAGCACCATTGTTCCCCTCTCAGAGGGTGATGTTCACCTCCTCTTTCAAAAAGGATCACTGTTAAGTTTAAGTCTGTCCCTTCAAAACTCTAATAAATGTTGTTATGTATTTCTGTACATCGTGGGACATAAATGTCAGTTTCTTCTTAATCTTATCCCAGTTGGCCAGAACTCAACCTGAAATATTTTAGTGAGTCGATTCGTTACACCAGCTAGCCAAATGTCACAGCCTGTTTTCCATCCATTGCCTTCAAATAAATAGCAGAAGATAAAAATTAAAATTTTTCACATAACAAGCATCACTTTTCATTATTATTTCAAAACCAGCCAAGTGATGATGATGATAATGAACACATGCAAGTCTCACAGAAATATGCTCTGGTTTGTTCCACCTAGCTAGTGTTAGAGATCTGTTCTGAAAAGTATGTAATGAATTTTAAGTCACGGTCATGGCATGACCTTTAAAAAATAATCAGAATACGAATATCAATACAAAAGACAGTAACGACAGCCCAGAGGACCCTGTTTTTTTAATCTGTTTTCCCTCTGTTGCTTTAGTTTTGTTGTAGCAGAGATGTGTATTTGCAGCTGTAGGATTTACAAGTGAAAAATATCATGGATAAGAGAAACGGGGGTTAATCTTATCTCATATCTTAGCGCTTTTTTCCTGTGAATAATTAGCTGTGTGTCTTTTGGCTGCCTTCCCTAATTAGCCTCATACTCACCCACGTAGGCTTACTCTCCCTAAAGGTTAATGATGTTCTGTATGTGTAGAGCGTAACTGTACATATACACATGCACAAAATTGTTGTGCAGTCTTCACACATTTGAGTGACACATTTATCTGCTTTTGGCTCACCATTTCATAATGGATTCAATATAAAAATGTCAATGAGAAAAAAAAGTCTTCCTTTTGACTTTAATAGTATTTAAGTTACTTTCTCTAAAGGGTGAAATGTTGAAGTTTTAGCCCTTTTGACATGTGTTTGGTCAGTGCAGCATAACGGGGATCATAAAAATAGAACAAAATAAAACTTAGGCAACCAATAGCTTTTCTTAAACCCAAAATTTAGAGAATAGTGTACTTGTACCAAAGTATGAAATAGGAAAAGACTGCAAGTTGTTGCCAGTAAATACTGTCACACTTTTCAAAATCATTTTAGGAAAAACTAACAACCGAAAAGGAAAGTTGCCATCTTGTGTAATTTGACTTTTCTGCAAAGAAATGATGAGTTTAGTTTGTATTTAGAAAATTATAACCAAGAAGGTCCCCCTGAGCCAAGCAGCTGAATTTATTAATCTCACTATAAAAGATCTATTAGAATCAGTGAAAAGAAAGCTAGAATATCTTTGACCAGTGCTTGGAAGGTTACCTTTAAGCTGTAATAGATTAGGGGTTATCAGTTATTCTGTTAAAATGTAAGTAAACTTATCAAAGTAATTTTTAAATTTGATGACTTCTTTACATTTTTGCAGGCAAATCGGAAATTTAAAACTTTATTTTATGTGATCCATGGCGATTGTCTTAACATCACGTGTCTTTTTCATTCAGGTTTTGTTATGGTCTGAACGAAGGAGCCAGGACCCAAGTGCAGAATCGTAGCAAAACAAAGTTTATTCTTTCACAAAATGAAATAACAAAAAGTGACTTGCAGGTTATTAGGAAATTCAAACCAACTCAAAATCACCACTACAGGGAAAAAGAGAGAAGGCAAGAGCTACTCGAGAGCAGGGAAAACACATATGAGGCAGTTACTCCAGCGAATCGTCTGACACAGAGAATAGTTTGGAGCCGGCTTATGAAGCCGGCTGATTGCAGATCACGTTCAGGTGAGACTGATTACCCTGCTCTCGAGCAGCTCAGCCCCACCTTCCTGTGCCGCCCTGAGGAGGAGAGAGAGAGATGTTACTACCAGAAACTAAAAACAGAACAAACAAAACGTAACCATAACAGATTTGACATAAAGCATTTTGATGTTACTGCATATTCTCTGCTGGTTAACAAGATTTACTATGTACACTCATGTTTGAGCTCTTTCATGATTTCACAAGGGAAAAATTGTTAAAGTTCCAGAATTGAAAGCTGTTCGTGTTCGTCCATTGACACGACCATCTGCCTTGTGGTTGGCTGGATGTAGTCAGAGTCAGGTTGCCTGGGGCATTGTGCATTCATTTGATCATCAGATGAGAGAGCTGCAAATTTAAACAAGAGAATCAATCAGAAACAACACTCAGATGTGAAGGGCACACTGCCCCACGAACAGAGCCCGTCCAGATGTAGAAACAGCTCCTGTAAACAATCCTAACCTTGATGTAAGTCTCAGATGCATCTTGACAGCTTTGCTGACCGGAGTTGTCATGAAATGTGCAAAAAGAAGTAATTCCTGCATGGCAGAAAGATGCACAGCAACAGAATAAATGTTATGTTGTTCATAAAATCATTTTACTGCAATTTAAATTTAACTGTAACTCTTTTGTAATCAACAATATATATATAAGTACCTGTAATTTCATTACACATTTTTTTTTCTCAGAAACTAACTTTTCGCAGTTCCTCTGTCATGTAATTATCCTTTACAGTTTAAGTCCTTTACATGTTACTCTCCATAATTTCCAATAACACTTCCGTTAACTTGCTGCCTCTTTCTCTAGGGACCCATGTGATGGAGGGCTCAGGGCGCATGGTGGTCACTGCTGTGGGTGTCAACTCTCAGACTGGGATCATCTTCACCCTGCTGGGGGCCGGGGCAGAGGAAGAGGAGAAGAAGGAAAAGAAAGGTTAGACGATTCTTTTTTTTTTTTTTTGAAAAAAAAGCAATTTTTACCAATATGCTCCTTAAGACTGTCCTTAGTTGTTTCAGGAGTAAAGAGACATTAGGTTTAGGGTTAGGGTTAGGGTTAGGGTTGCTCAGTAACTTGCCATGAAAATAACTTCTGTTGTTTGTCCTGAAAATCTAACTGTGTACACTCACTGCATAATATCATTTTTTTAACTGTCCTTGTTATCAGAGGGTTATTAACATAAACTTACACATGCCCAAGTATTTGTAGTACAGCTCTCTTGGCTGTATATGTATAAAAACTGTATGAAATGAGTACTGGTGGTACACTTGTGAGCTGCAGTACCCAGGTTTGTGGGTTCAGGTGCATTATTGTCCTTACTCTCTTATCCTTACAAATTCACCTCGAAGGAGGGGCAGAAGAAGACGGACACCAGAACACAGGTAGAGTATCACCTTTCTCTGACCCCTGAGAGTGGTTACTGATCCTTCTGACCTTTAACCCTGAATGATCCCCAATAGACCACCGTTACTCTACAACCCTCTCCTGTAGCCGAGCACCCTTGCCCCTTATTAATTCCTCACTTAAAAAGAGAAGCCTCATCATCACGACACTGCATCTTTTTAAGTGCTGACGGATGACACATTTCACAAAAAGCATAATACTCTCCCCTTATAACAGGCACTGCACTCATTAAACTAACTAGCTAGCATTCAACGGTCCTGTTTCATAGACGTATTGAATGCCATGAATAAACAAAGCTGTCAGACTCATCTCATTTCTGTGGTGCACAACAATGGCATGAGAGCGACAGGCTTGCAGCTGCGCAGCACACGTACCAGCAGTAGAGAGTACAGCAGACAGACTAAGCTTCTCTAAGCTGTAAGAACATCTTACATATGTACATATACATATTTTAACATCATTAATGTTTGCCGCTGTTAGCTGTGCCTCCCCTGACAGCTCTGTAGTTTTACTGAAAAGGCTCCTTCTGTAGCTTGCATGAATAGCATGCTATATGCTTTGAGGCATTTTGCTTCAGAATAGTCACATTGAACAATGTAATAGTATACATGTCATCTGCTGTTGACAATACTTTCTTCCTGTGATCTAAACTCTAACAGATACTATATACAAACTTGATTTGATCTGTTAGTATAGTACTCAAACATCATGCTTCCATTTGGCTGTAGCACAGTGGCATTGTACATTATTTTTCCCAGGTTTAATCAAACAGATTTATCAAACCAGAAACAATAATCAATATCCTGTCAACCAACAACAAACCGTACAGCATAACACATAATCAGGTCACTGATGCATCAAAACACTCCTAAACTTTCACAATTTGTTTATATGTTTCAAAAGGAATCATATATCATGCAATAATTACTCGGCTTACCTGACTGGTACGACCTAAGTTTATTTAAAGGCGTATTAACACTATATAAACATAAATGCTAATGTCACAAAAAATGTGAAGTTTCAGCTTGGGATACTGAGTTTTTATCAGCCATTGTCGCTGCAGTATCATTCAGTTCCTATGTGTCTGCAGGTGGACAGCTGATAATATTTGTGGAACACAAGTTTTGGCTGTTGCACATAGTTTATTAGTATAAAGTGCAATATTTTTTCTGTATCAGAGTTGGGTTTAGATCTTAGATTTATCCAAAAGTAATCCAAAAGACAGTTTTTTTCTTGGGATCCTACAGATTACATTACTCATCACAAAAATGTGATTTATATTTATTAACAGACTGCATTTTAAATCAACTGACTTGAGCCTGGTCATAAAAACATTTTTATTGAGATAGATTTGCTGCTAAAACACTGTTCATGATTGCAAAGTCATTAATATTTTGCAGAAAGTTTACTTTGTTGCTGTATGATTGAAGAAACTAATTGCTAACTTATTGATATGGTACATAAAGTATATAAATGTGTAAAGCTTCTAAATTGCTATAATTTATAGTTGTTTTACTATCCATGAACTACTGACACCCAAACAAGAAAACAGTGAAAAGCAATTCACGACCATCAACTGAATTTCCTTTCTCAAGTTTTCACTTTTTCTCAAGTTGACTGCTTCCAAACAACATGAAAAATACAGGATCCATTTTAAATAATCATTTTAAACAAACATACCAAAGAACTGCCCATTTTTGCACCAGTCTGTTATTAGTTCATCAACACCATCACTTACCTGGTCGGCACATGTGGTTGTTCCCTGGCTTATTTACTTTACAGGAGAGGTTTCATTTCAGATTGGCTGTGCAACACCTTTTAGCTAATTTGTTTCCAATTTTCTGCTTAAATTATGGTTTTGTGATGCTAAAATATTACATGAATAACATGGTTTAAAAAAGCTTCCATAGCAACAAATTAACAAAGACAAAAATGACAACAAAAGCAGTGAATCAACCAACAAATAAAATTTTATGATATATTTACCACTGCTCAGCATATATGCGTGATTTTATACAACCTAGTACATTCAGTTTATTGTAACACATGTTTGTAAAATAAACTTAGAGTTAGTTTGTCAATTTGTAGGTCTGGTTTCACAAGTCTTTATATTCCCATATATGTTATGTTCAGATTTTATGTTTTATGTCTGTCCAATGTTACACTTGTTCATTTTATTGATCTAACATTTAGTAAATGACTGTAATTACATACATGAAATTTCATATACAATAGAAATGTTTTACAAACTGGACTTAAGTCTTCACTTACAGTCTACATTTGCTTAATCTCTTAAATGTGCTATAACCATGTTATTTCTGTTCAATGTCTTGTGTGTGCACGTGCCTGTGTGTATGTGTTTATGCTTGGGCGCGTGTGTGGGCGTGTGTTTTTGTTTATTCATTTTTGGCCTTCATTGTAACTGGCTAGACTGCTCCCATCCCCCTATCCACCCCATCGCAACTATAGCCACGGATGGGGCTGCAGGCATTAATGCCCCTGGCAGTGCCAGCCTAATTAATGGTAGGTTGACAAAACCTCTGATCTCTGACCTCTTCCTGTTGTGACTTTTGACTCCGCCTACCTTTTCCATCCTCCAACTGCCTCCCATCATGGGTGCTCACCTTCTGCTCCACCTTTTCTTTTTGGTTGTGTCAGACCCTTTTGTATCCATGACGTGAATGCATGTCCTTGAAGTTGTAGAAAGTAGTCTTGTGTTTCCTTTTCTTCTCTTTATGCTATCTTTTATCTTGTGAATACATATTACATAGCTTTTGTGGAAAAATTTGTCATGGCTAGTAATTTTTTTATGTTGTTATTAGGTGAAAGCTAAAATAAATAAAACTCCTTAACTCTGTGATACTAAAAGGTAGTAAATATTAAAAAAGATTTTGTGAAGGACAGGGATTTTAACATTTTTAAAATCTCAAAGGGGGTAAAATAATCTGATTCTTTTTTTTTTGCCAAAATTAGTTGAGAGAGGCTGAAACATAATCCTCAAAAAGTGTAAATTTTAGATTTTGGTTTCAATACTGATCAAGCTAGGAGGTGTCAGTAAGTGAATTTTATTTCCAGCACAGAAAGCCAGACCAGTTGTTTTCCCTGTCTTTTTGTGGCAGAGTTGTTCTTCCCAAGTCTTTTTAATAAACAATGCTGACATACTGATGGTGGTAGACACGTTTTTGCCATACAGGCACGAGTATCAATATTCATTTAGCTCTTGCTAAAGAGGTAAATAAAAATCTCTTCCAAAACATAGAATTACTTCTTCAAATGGTTCTTGTCGCTCTTGTTGTGTTGTAAAATAATTGTTTCGTCAATTTCTGACAGTAGGTAAGAGAAGAAAGGTTTCACATTTATACTGTAAGGCCATCACCTTTACTTGAGTGTCCTGCAAATCCTCAATTTCTGTGTTTGCTGGACAAGATGCAAAAGATTAAACACAATTATTGTCACGCTGGGTTTGTCTTATTTTGTCTCCTTGGAGAGCAGCCACAAAATGTTTTTACTCAAAGCAGATGGGGGTGTGATTTGCACTGTAATGATGACCTTGTGCTGTCCTGGGCTGGAGCAAAGCAATTTGTCATCTTCAGCTTTATTGTGACTCCAGGGAACCAGCTAATGTGGAAGTGGAGGTGAAGCGAACCATTTATTCTCTACATACTTGCCAGAGATTCTGAGAATTTAGTCTCCCAGCTCTACCTGAGTCATTTAGCTCAGTACAAAACAGTGAAGGCAGTTTTTTTTATTGTAGCTTCTAGTCTGCCTACCACTGAGACAAGCAGTGCATATCTCTATAATTATAGGCCGGCTACATGATGGGATGAATATTGCAGTATATTATAAATGCTTTCTTAATTATGATGTCTTGTTTCGTAAGAGTTGAGGTTTGAGAGCAAAAAGTCTCCTCTAACTTGTAGCTTTGTTTCAACAGCTCGCAAATGTTGTATACTGAATTCACAAGCCACTTGATTCTTTAATCTTAATTGTTGTTTGATTGAAAAGCACATTTAAATTAAATTTAGTCCTTGTGTAAGCACAATCCAGCAGCATAATAAATTCACTCTCCCCGAACTTGCATTTCGATTTTCCTCCAGTCGTTCTTATGTAACCTCACCATGTGGGAGGTTTTTCCTTCAGGCTCTCTCTCTCTCTCTCCCTCTCTCTTTTCTATCTGTGTATTGTTCACATCTCCAGTCTATTTCCCTCTAAGTGTGTGATTTTGCATGTGCTTTTTGAATTTTCCTCACATGCATGCCGTCTCTTGTTTGTGTGCCCGTCTAGAGTGTGTGTGTTTGTGTGTGTGTGTGCGAGAGAGAGAGAGAGAGAGAGAGAGAGAGAGGTGTGTGGTGTCTCACTGATAGTGTTAAATGTAATAGTGTTCTATCATACCTCTTGATATCTCACTCTTTACCCTGACAATCTGACTCGTATTATTGATAATGTGTGTGGATTAAACTGTGTGTGAGTTTGTCATTCAGAGAAATATCAAAAAAAAAAAAAAACGGTTAAAATTTAGCGCAGTTCTTTTAAAAGCTCATCATATTGTGTTACACGTGATATATTTTGGTGTAAAAAAAATTTGTTCAAGAAAGGTCCATTAAGTCATTTTTAATTACCAGATTATTTGCTTGTGCAATACAACAAAGTCTATTAAAACCCAATTTCCTCCCACTTAATAAAAGACAATCTGCACACTACAGTATTTGTCTGTGACTGTTAATAACATTTATTTATTAACCCCTGGTCAGTAGCTTTAGCTTCTGTTAACATCGCTTGCATATCACGAGCCTTTCTATGTGACTGTCACAGAGACGTTGTATTAAAAGTCATTTTCCTGTCTCCCTGTTTGTGACTTTTGGTGTTTGTGTTGTCTCTGTGGTGATAATTTGTTGACTTGTCTGCCTTGGTTATTTTTGTTGTTATTGTCTTGTATGTCTCCATCATAGGTAAAATGCAAGATGGCAATATGGAGAGCAACCAGATTAAAGGTAACCAAACCATATCTTTCACTCTCTCCTCCCTTGCCTTCTCTTCTCCTCCTCCTCCTTCCCTCTCCTCTTCTTTTTTAAAAATCTTTATCCTTCTGTGGTGTGCAGTTCAAACTCTGGGTCAAATGCAGGTGGAAAATCCTCCACTGCTTGTTTTAATTCAGCCTGGACTATATTCCAAATCACTGTCCCTAAATGTTTGGTGCAGCGCTAATTTAGTTAAGGGATTGTGAAAAAGTTTGCCACTAAATATGTAAATCCTAGACCAAAATGTAAGTGTTTGACCCAAGTTTCGCCTGCAGTCATATCAGGGTAAAAAAAAAACCCACCTCTCCACTCTGTCTGTCATGTGTTGTCCCTGGTCTTTTGTTCTGTTGTTGTTCTTGTTGTGTTGTTGACCTGTCTCGTTCTCTATAGGAGAACAGAAATCTGTCCCTCAACCACTGTATCTACCACACTCAGGCTGCCCTTTTTCACCCAAAACACACAAAACCGCCCTCCTGATTCTCTCCTTTAGTTCTGAAACACTCTCTAGTTCCTCCCTGCCACTGTTTGATATAATCTACCCCACACGATCTGATTGTCAGGTTTTATAGCAACACTTTGATGTTTTTGATGGTTTATTCACAGCAATGCTGACGTTTTTAACTGCTAATCTATAAATTGAGTTTGCCAAAAGTAAATATGTAATAAAAAAGTGCTTATCCCAGGTTAAAAAAGTGTTGCCTTCAGAGGGTTTATAGGGTTTAAGTGTTTAAAATTCATATGCAATTGACAGAAAATAATTATGTAACCTTGGTGGTTATATTGTAATGTATATACAAATGTCAGATCCTGTTGTAAACAAAAGTTTGATATTCTTTTACTTTGGTTAATTGAATACTGCTTTATTACCAGGTGCTTGCCTCATGAATAGATTGAAGCATATTTTTTTCTTTTCATTATGTTTTTATTCAAACAAAATTCGACACTCATCATCTGGTCAAAATATCTTTTACCTTCTTAAAACAAAAGTATGGTGAGACTCAATAACAGACACAAGCTGAAAAAGTCAAAGTTTCCCAAAGCAAAGAGGCAGGAGGGTAAACAAAGACTCCATCCACCTTGGTATATTGATCACAGTCTACATCAGCAGTGCTAGAATATAGAAGAAGATGCAGCTTCAGAAGATGAACTTTTGTCCCGCTCATGTATTACATCCAGCGTTTGATCTGTATCTTCTGCTGCATACAGTTGGAAACAGACACTTTGGGTGTTGAGTCATGGGGGTGGAAAAACAAAATGCACAACCAGACAGCATGACAAATGTTCAACATTAATAGGTTTTTCTGTAAGCATCAAACACATGCCTCTTTGTTATTGGGAAACTGGGCTAAAATGATTCTTGGCAGTGGGTTACATTAACAAAGAAGTGTGTGTGCGTGCGCGCGTGTGTGTGTGTGTGTGTGTGTGTGTGTGTGTGTGTGTGTGAGTGAGTGAGTGAGTGAGGGAAATAGAGACAGACTGAGGACAATGATGATTGGTTTTATGATCTGAACAGTATTTTTATTACAGAAAAAATTAAAGCTTGTTTTTGATGCACTATAAAACAGTTCCTATAAAAAGAAGGTATACTATCAGTATTCTTCAGTGTGTGAAGAATGATAACATATTTGTAATATTCATAGATCTTTATGTTTTGTGGCAGATGATCACTAACAGCTATTTGCATTTGGATGTTTCACTAAAGAAAGCAGCAGACAAATTCAAATTCCTTTCACATGCATTTTACAGTTATTGTTTTTGGTTTGTTCCAGTTCCTCTCTGAGATGTCTGTTTCAGGGAAATGTGTAATCACATTAATATAAAGGGTTTCACTGCAGTATTTTGGGAGACAATACTGCCAGTGACAGTATTGACAATTTTTCATGAAGCTCTGTGATTATATTTCTTTTGGAATACAAGTTTTTTATTCACAAAGGATCTTTGCACC
>JAQNCA010000014.1:9840252-9882365 GCA_029783725.1 Acanthurus tractus
TGACAATTTTTCATGAAGCTCTGTGATTATATTTCTTTTGGAATACAAGTTTTTTATTCACAAAGGATCTTTGCACCATATTCCAGTGTTGGTATATATCTGATTTTAGATTACTGTTGTTATATACATTATTTAACGAATTAAAGCTAGGATACATTTTAAGCGTTTTCTTAGGATGTAAATCTTCTGCACTTCCTAAAAATCATTTTAGACTGATCTGTAAAGTGTTTAAAGAATTAAAAAAAACTATCTAAACAACAAAACATTTCTGCTTTTGTTAATGGGCAAGTCATTGTAACAGACCCCGTCAACATTTGAAACTCTATTTTGGATTGAAATTCTATGTATTCTCCACCACTAAGGTATTTTACATTTTATCTTTGTTGTTTTAGTAATGCAATTTTCCTTTTTATCCGTTTTAAATCTCTTTGTTAACTTTCTTTGCTTTGTTGTATTTTTTTTTCTGAAGCACAGTCAGTTTTGTGTGTGAAATATACTGAACTGTGTTTAAGTTTTCCTCCCTGCTGCAAATATTTAGCACCTTTTAAACTTACCTATGAAAATGGCCTTGGATGAAAAGAACCACTGACTTATTCATATCTTCCTGAAAAATTTGTGCTTGTGTAGATAGTGCAAACAGCAAGAAGCATAGTTTTTCCTGTTGTACAGAAAAAGAGGACCTTCAGTATCATGAGTTTTAGTGTTTTTATTCAAGGTTCACAGCCTCTTTGATTTTGCTATGAAGACAAGGGACAGGGACAAACACAAGAAATCAATATGGTACATCAAAACTTTCCACCAATTAGCTCCCATTCTGTCTTGGGATGTCAATTTACCTTGTCTTGGATCTAAATCTAAACTGCTTGTCCATACTGAATGTGGTGGAGCTGATGTGACACCTGCCTGTTGAAGCCTTGCTCCCTGCCCCTCTCCTCTCCCTTTGTCTAACCTACATTTCTAACCCTGCTGCCGTCTGTTTTGTTTTGTGGTATTTACAGTGAAGAAGCCAGATGGGGCAGCTGCCATGGAGATGCAGCCTCTGAAGAGTGCTGAAGGTGGAGAGGCCGATGAGAAAGAGAGGAAGAGGGTGTCTGTTCCGAAGAAAGAGAAGTCTGTGCTGCAAGGGAAGCTGACAAAACTGGCTGTCCAGATTGGCAAA
Organism: Acanthurus tractus; assembly: GCA_029783725.1. NCBI lineage: Eukaryota > Metazoa > Chordata > Actinopteri > Acanthuriformes > Acanthuridae > Acanthurus > Acanthurus tractus. The sequence continues at coordinate 9,841,412 of JAQNCA010000014.1, forward strand.
GCAGGTACAGCAAATTGCACACTGACAAGTTCATCACTCAGTTAGGCAGTTAAATCAGGGACAACAAGGTACTGAACCATCATCCTGTCCATCAAAGTAAATGTTGCTCTGGTAAGAGTCACTTCTTGGCTGCTTTAAGAGAGCAGAACAGTGTAGAAGATTTTGAAAGTGGCTTAATTATGAAGAAGAGCCTTTTATCTCGTTTTATAAATGAACTGCCTTCCATAGACTTGCTGAATCAATGTATAGGAACAACTGAGACTGCATTATTCATTTTGTTCACTTTTGCTGTTTCACAATCATTATATCGTGTTTATTTAACTGAAACTCTTATCCAAAGCAGCTTACAGTAACTCTGCACAACCCACACCATAATCAGTTGTTTGCAATGTAATTTAAAACAATTTATGGCATTGAGGAGTTGCTATCTGAAACACTTGCACTGGGTCTGAACCAGCAAGCATTTTTAGTAACAGATGCCCACATGCCATTATGCCCACACTGTGGGTGTCCTCGCGGCAGCAGCATAGTAGGATTACTGTTGAACAAGTCATAGCCATGAAAATTACAAACCTAAAATATTTCATGCGAAAATGCAGCACTTTCAGCACCAATCTGGAGAAAATGGAATTCTCTAAAACCAGAATCATAAAAATCCTTCTTCATTTAGGGGTTAGCTTTTTCTTTTTGTCTTTGTGAAAGTTAATGGGTTCTCAATCTCTGAGAGTCTCTGTTTAAACAGTGTGCTGTTACATCAGACTGTTAGTCTGAGTGATGGAATGAGGACGAGGTGTCAGAACAATGAAATGCCGTGGATGGATTAGCATACAAGCAGCACTTAAAGATCATATGGCCTTCCTGCAGGTCTGACAGAATTTTTTTTGACTAAAACACTTAAGGGCCTGTGACCCTGTATGGTGTTTGTTTTTTACTTTATTTTAGCTTATCGACTTTATACACTCTGAAAAGACCTCTAGTATAATTGAAGTATGAAACTTGTATAGTTTACTGAACTGCAACATGTACACACAATGCATCTTAAAGCATCAGTCCTGTTATTAGAGTAGCAAGTGTCACTGTGTCTACTGTGTGTAGATACACGGACAGAGCCAGGGGAGTTGGGACAGAAAACTTTTCGCCATCTGCAACCTTTTAGAAAGAGATTTTACAACACGGACTCATTTTCACCAGTTCGAGGCAAAAAAATTGTTCTTTAACAAGACATAAGTTTGTTTTACCCTAAAATTCATTTGATATGACTTTTGTTGACCAAAAGCACAAGGTGTGTCAGTATGTGATCAAAGTGAGCCACCATGTACAAAACCCTAAACACTGGTACAACATACTCAGTATTTTGAGATGAGAACTGTTCATGTTTTAAACCTGTTTTCATTACACAATTTCCCTTTGACATTTTTTCAGGTTTGATCATGTCAGCCATCACAGTCATCATCCTGGTCCTGTACTTTGCCATTGATAACTTTGTGATGCAGAAACTCCCTTGGTTGCCAGAGTGCACTCCCATCTACATCCAGTACTTTGTCAAATTCTTCATCATTGGCGTGACTGTGTTGGTGGTGGCGGTGCCAGAAGGGCTGCCGCTGGCTGTCACCATCTCCCTGGCCTACTCTGTTAAGGTGAGAAAGAGCAAACACACAAAGTGCATACTTGTAGGCTGTTCTCTCCTTCTAGTATAAAGGCTGTTCTTTTACACGTTGTATATTTGTTTTTATTTAACCATAATATAACCGGCAAAAAATGCTCACTAAGATCAAAAATCTGCTTTTGCAGTCTCTTCTTAATGCATTTCATTGTACGTTTAAGAGATGTGAGTGTTTTATTAAGACCGGTAAAAATGTCTTATGAAAGCGTTATTTCTGTGTGCAGTTTTTGTTGTTTTCATAAGACTCTGCTTGTGAACTCCAACAAAGCTGAGGTGGTTTAAGTAAATTGTAGTTAAAGTTTACACTGCATTCATTTTGATTCAAATCAGATAACAAAGAATCATTTCTGGCAAAGACCAAGTATATAGAGCTTGTTGCCTAATAAGTTAATTTAGAGGTTCACTCAAAAATTCAGATAAGCTATTATCTCTCTTGCATTGCAACCCATCCTGATAAGCACATTTTCTTTTACCAACAGAAAATGATGAAAGACAACAACCTGGTGCGCCACCTGGATGCCTGTGAAACAATGGGTAATGCCACAGCCATCTGCTCTGACAAGACAGGCACGTTAACCACCAACCGCATGACGGCTGTGCAGTGTTATGTTGGAGATGTGCACTACAAAGAAATCCCAGATCCTGGAGCTCTGCCACCCAAATCACTGGAGTTACTGATCAACGCCATCTCCATCAACAGCGCCTATACCACCAAGATACTGGTAAGCCACAATTGTAGAAGTCACTGTCCAGAGCATTTCTTGGTTGAACCGTATGTAGTTGCATAATGTAATGGCCAAATCCTTGTCAAGTCAATTCATATGAAATTTTGATCATCACAAAGTAGGACTAGAAATAACTTCTTGAGGCTTTTTTCATCATGTAGACATTCAAATTCTAAATCCACAGATTTTATGACTTTATTGTTTAGATTTGATTGGCTGTCGCTTGTGACATATAGTTAGCCTGATAGTGCTGTGGGTGGGACATAAATTAAGCTGAGAAAGGCACACTGATCAACTCTTCATACGTACCAGAAAGTATATTTATCTGTATTAATGTTGACAAAACTGACAAGTTACATTCAGTGGTGTAAGTTGTGATGGTGTTCACGCTGTACGGCGTTGCTGACACAACAGTGAGGACGGTCTCGATGCTGATGCTTCCCAATCCCAGCAGCATCTTGTACACCTAAATGCAACTTAACAGAAATTTTACTGCCCAAGTAGCCAATATCCATAAACAGCAGGTGACTTTAGGCTCATCGAATAAAATAATATCTATACAGGGTTAGTTGTATGTAGATGTTAAAATATAATGATTTTTTTTTCAATACAAGTTCAGGTATCATGATTTGTGCTTGTGATGACATCAAATTCAATGACAATACCTTGGAATCTTTGTTCTTAAACCTTAACCGAAGCTTTGAGTGATAAAAAATACATCCCTTCCATCCTGTAGCACATGTGCACTCTCTATGAACCCTTTCGACGACTTTAAGATTCTTTTATACTTCAGCCTATTTAATTAAGCCTTAAATACGTTGAGTTAGCTGTATAGAGTTTAGCTCTCACTGTATGACACTGAAAGCATATGAGCAGCCCTGAAACCATGAACAGTTCTGCAGAGTTTTCTTCTCGGCAAAGCTGGCACTCTGTATTCTTGGCTGCTGCTTTGGACTCATCAGGCACTCACTCAACTTGTCACCTTTTGATCGGTTGTGTAATTTTGTTTTATCTGATATTCAGAGCATAGCAGACTGTAATTGAATCCAATCTGTCTAAGTGCTCAGGATGATCTCTTGTTTACTGTAAATGTATGAAAGAGAGATTTTCTCTAAGCCATTTAGACCTGTTTGTGATAAGAAATGCATATTTGGGTGGATAGATGTATAAATAAATGGATAGACTGATACATGCTCTAATGACAGAATCTGAAGGTCTGACACGTAGAATAAAAATATCCTGAAAGCGAAGATTGCCAAGATCAGGATGTCTTCAGACTGTTAGAGCAACATGCCTGAGTAATAATTTTCCTGGCATGACCACATTTTCTCACCTGTGCACACACCATTTGTGCCTGTCTGTGTGTCACTATCCTTGTAAACCCCTGTTGAGTCCATTCATTGATGGCTGACCACCTGACAAATGCCCTTATGGAACTTGCATGTAGAAATGAGCCGAGCAGGCGGGACATCTGTGATAGAAGGATCCCACTGATTTCACTTCCTATAGCTCAAGGCACTTTTAAAAACGGAGCAAAGATGGAGAGTCACACAGTTGTCACTTCTCTATTTCTAGCTAGTTAGTTCTAGTTTGTTAGTATTGGTTAACTAGCCTTTCTTAAAACACTCAAGTGTTACATTTAGGGCACAAGAAGTATAATTGTGTTTCTCGGGCCTGGTAACACATTGTTTTTTTTAATGTTCACAAAAGACTTAATACATGTAATATAATGAATAAAAAACAAAACAAAGTTAATTTAATTTCTTAGCAGTGTACACACTACATACATTCCCTTGTATTTATTCCCATTTTCCTTGTGATTACTAAAATAGGACCTTTAGCATGGATGTGTCTCCACAGATAATATGAGATAATATGAGTATGAGAGAAAATTATTTTCACTGTGAGGTCAATTCTGACCTTAGATTACACATTTTACAGTTTTTATTAGCTGTCAATTAACAAATGGAGATCTTTGATTTACTTAGTATATCTTACAGTAGCATCTTTCCTCTTAATTATGACTCAATCACTGATGGATCACACTATGAGCTTGCCTCAGTTTCACTTTCTTTTCTGCTACAGCATTGGTTTACCAAGACTTGCTACATTTACTAGATGTTATGTGTTTAGAAAAACCTGGAGCAATGCATTGCAGCATTACATCAGACTATTGTACCTCCATAGCTGCTTAGCTCGACAGAATTAGGCACCGGCAGTGTGCAGCTTAGACTTGGTGGATTAAAAGGGCACATTTAGTCCATTTTATAATTTCCTCATTCATCGAAGTAGTTACCTCATGCACCACAGCAGAAGGAGTTAAACTTGGGGTGAACTTCAGATGATATTAGTTTGTACTGTTGTTGCCTTCTATCAACAGTTATTGTATACAGCATATGTGCACTGCAGCTTACAAACCACTCAGCCCCCCAACCGACGAGTTGCATTCACATACATACATCCTTGCAAACATACGTCAGTTCGTTAATGAATGCATGCATAAGAACACGCTACATACATGAATAAAAATAGTAGATAATACAGTGCATATCGGCATGTATCTATTGACTGAGGGATCTTATTAGAATGAAGGAAAGGAACACATGAAAGACTCAGAAAACAGAAAGCAGGATACGAAAGGGAAATTTCTGAGGAATATTTAGGCCTCTCTCCCTCTCCCAGCCACCCCCACTCCCTCAGCACCACTCCAGCCCTGCAGTATGCTGGCTGGTGTGTTCTTATATAAGAGGCCAATCCTGTGGGATGCCAGGATGGCTATGGAAGTCTTTGATGGCCACCACACAAAGGCACAAAGGCAAAGAGGCAGGCTTTGATACCCATATCAGTCCCACTACTGCCTCTCTGGCTTCATAATACAGCCAGTGGTATGGCTTTACTTCTTCTGTCAGCACATGTAAAGTGAAGAAGCCTCATCCTCAAGGGACAAGTTTTCTTACATTTACACAATGAAATCATGCATTCGCACAGTGCTATATATGCACACATACTGCACAAGCCCATAGTAACTGTATCCATGTTCACATGTGCACTTATTCATATATTCTAAGAAGAAGAATGCCTGCACACATGCATACAAATAAGCACACAAGTAGATTCTTAACACACAAGTTTGCCTTGGATGTCTCTCGCAGGCAACTCAGGCGTGCTATACAGCAGTTTGTGAACAGCATCAGTGACGTCAATATACTGACGCCATGTCAAAGAAGTATGCGTCATTGCCAGTGGCAAAAGGCTCAAGGTGACCCATTAAACTAGCCCTAATTTTATTCAATGTATTTTTCTCAATACTTTTACTTCACCGTCTTACTTTTTTATTCATTATGTTTGTGAAATTTCAACATTGTCTTTAAGAGGGCTGTTGGTGTAAAATTAGAAAGTTGCAGTTTCACACAAATACACACATCTGTCATGCTAGGCATACTCACACTGTAGGAGGTAGTCATATCACAAGTATGTTCTCACAGCACAGTGGTGTGTGTTTAGCATGGCTGTGTGAGTGTCCTGGGAGCTCAGTCTCACGCTGCTTCAACCACCTGCTCAGGTCATTATGCTGATCAGGGATTGGAGGGGTAGATAATGTACACACACCTATGCACACACAGATGGTTATAATTGTGAGGAATGGGTGCTTGAGGAGGCGGAAATACAAATAACAAAAGATTCAGTTTAAGTCAATGATGAAAAAAAATCCATTTGCCGCTCTAAATTGGGAGACAAATGGATTTGTAATTAAAATGAACTACCCCGTCTCCGTTGAGGTGATGCCCTCATATAATTGGCTGTGGCTTACAGTGCTTTTGTCATTTGGACATTTCGTGCTTGTTTGCACAACATGGAGAAAAGATTAAAGTGTCTTGGATGTCTTTAGCTTGAAGCACCCAGCGTCCCCATGGAATAGTTTTGGACACTGCAAAGAAGAAAGAGAAGGAGAATCAGCGAAGGAGGCAGAGAATTACGTCCTTCTCTTCTCTTGTTCTCTTATTCTGTGTTCAGCAATTGCTTACAGACTTGACAGTGTTGCTGAGAGGGCAGTAAAAGAGAAGTTGTCATCACATTAGGATGACAATGCTTTGATGTTTCAGAGGCACAAAGCTTAATGGGTTTCCCTCACACGACATGAATGATTTCTTGCTTACAGTGGCTGCGTTTCTATTTTATTCCAAACCAATGTCAGTTAAAAACATAAAAAGATGTATTCAGAGAATGTGAATCGGTGATAACACTAATAAATTGTACAATAATTTTACCAAAATGTTTTAGTTGTTAAGTCCTATTTTTCATTTAAACTTAAAAAAATATGTCATTTCTGCTGTGAGGTGTCTATAAATCAAACAGTAACAAAAGATGAAAGAATTTGATGGTGTTGTGAAGTAGTGTGGAATCATGGAAGTTAGTGTCCTTGTTTTTAAATAATTCAGCTGCTCAGGTGTCAGTATGGAGCACAAGTTCCTTTTTGATAGAAATAAAATATTGAAGACCAGGTACTATTAATAGTGCAAACAACCTCAAACACACTTATAAATGCATGTGACTGGAGGTCAGTGTGGAAATGGCTAAAAGATGGTGTACAGCTTTGAAAGTAACTGAAATATTACAGCTATCAAGTCTGCAGAATGTACCACAGTCGTGCTGAATGCTGATGATTACAGGTTAGAAATCACTGTTCTTCTCACAGTAACTGATTAATAACCTGTCAATCATTCATCAGAAGCAACACCAAAGGGAGAGCAGGATTCTGTATTTGAAAACAGGATGTGTAAGGGAGACCAAACATTTGGAGTAATTTGATTGGGCCATTGAAAAGTGGTTCATAGCAATCATGGAAAAATCCAGTGTTTAAGATACGACTACGGCAGATGCTACTACTTTCTGTCAGCGTTGCTAACAGCAGATTGATTGACAGGCAAATATAATGATATTATAACTTTATAATAGTACCACTCTACTATTGGTCAAAAGATGATGAACGTCACATGATTTTTTTTTTTTACCAGGAAGTAAATGGGAATGAACTTTGATATAAAAATTAAGACACCAATTTTTTAAGGGTTTTTTTTTTTTTGACTGACATCTTCGAGGAAGTAAACAATATAACCAGCGATGTGATTTAAAGGACTAAAAAGACATTTTTCATTTCAGATGGACTTAACACGGTTTGAACCAAAGAGTAAAGATGATGAAGTTATTGTTAAAGGCAGGGAAGCTTCATTGGTGGAAAGAACAGCAACACAACTAAAATCTTTGTAGAAACAGATTCCTGTAGCTTTTCAATATAACCATCCAGGGTTTAGATATCTGATCTATATGGAAACGTTCTTTAATTTAAAAATTTTAACTAAACTGATAACTAAAAACAGGTTTGCAAGAAAGGCTTTGTCAGTATTGTCACTGATAGAAGACATTAGTGAAAACATATTCATAGAAGACGTAGGTGTTTCAAAAGGATCTGATTTGGTTTGAATTTCAGTTTTAGACTTATATCTTGTCTTGCTGTTTTGAAAAATCATGTCTGCAGTAGAAGAATGGATTTCACAGGTGGAGATAAAGTAAATAATTGGTCATAAATCGAACTTAAAAGCAAAAATGTAGCAAGGAGGCAAAAGGAAAGCAGAGCAGAGTAAAAAAAAATTGATGAAAGAAGATGGGAAGATTATACAAGAAGAGACGAGAGGAGCTACACTCGCGTGACAAGTGTCCTCATCACGGACTGGAAGACTGTATTACTGCCCATCAGCATGCCTCCAGGCTTTAGCCCAGTTGGCTGGTACAGTCATGTTGAGAGCAAGAATATCATCCACTCCTACATGCGAAGAGGGAACGAGAAAGGAGGCACAGGCGTAGGGGGAAGTGGGGGCTTCACTGGGGACTCTGACAGTGTGGAAGAGAAGAAAGACATCAAGCTAAAGGAAGGAAGAAAGGGAGGGAAGGACCTAGGAGAGAGATAAAGACATGATATGAGCATAAAATGGACAAAATAACAGAATGACAGAGGAGTAAAAGGGTGGGGTTGAGTTTTGAAGAGAAGAGGAAGAAAATGAAAGATAAAAAGAAGGAACAGGAGGGATGGATTAAGGAGAGCCCCAGGTGGAATAGGAAGTAAAGTTGCCAGCTCTCCCTCTGGCATATGTCCTTGCCTGCAGGAGCACCCAAGGACCAGGGAGAGGGCAGCTGGTCCTTAGCCACGTCCAGGCCAGGACGTGCCAACCGAAGCCCAATCATGCCAACATGGGGCACCGAATGCCAGCAACTGTCCTTGTGCGTAGCAACCCACGTCAAGTTCAGGCTCTACGGAATCTCTGAGAATAAAAAGGCATCAGTGCTGCTGTCTGCTTTTTGTTTATCCCCTTTATATTCGTTGCTGTTTTCCCTCCTTGATATGTTTTTGCAACAGCATAAAGCGGCAAAAGTTGTGCCACCTGCATTTCAGTCAAGCATTCCTCTTTCAAAATCTGTTTTCTGAGTTGAGCAAATATAAATTCTGTAAATTCTGTGTTTTGTTTGGGAGTTTAATACCTGGATATGTTATCCATATTTACCTGTAAACTTGAAAAAAACTGAAATTAGAATTTGCATGTTTGTTTGTTTTCAAAATTAAGAAATTCACTCCCAACAAAAACACCTCACAGTTAAATCCATGCTGAGAAGATGTGGCTATAGGAGCACCTTGCCAAATAGCCCAAATAAAAGATCACCCTGATCGTAACCCCTTCAACACCACCAGTTTAACCCTAAAAAAAGACTTTTTGAGTACCTTCTTCTGAATGCATTTTCAGTACAAATGGCAAATAATCATAATTCCAAAATGTAAACATGCAGTTTTTGTTAATCGCTGTTCAACCTTTTTTTGATTTGGTTCCACTTTGCATGACCCTCTCATTTAGTTTATTATCCCAAACCCACATGGAAAGCAGCCATAAAATTACATTTAGATTTAAATACTAATTTCCTTAATTACTACTGCTGCTCTAGGGAGAGAAACATTGCCAGTCAGAGACAGAGAAATGGCTAATTTAATTTATATCCTTTATGTATGGTGTGCTCACAAATCAGATTTCCAGAAAATAAAATTTATTTTAAAATACATTTCTGCTGAAACAATGTTTCAGTTCCATATGGGATTCAAATTGTGGAAATTAAAAACATAATTTCAGTCAGCAAACACAAGTACAGGGTAACATAGTTCAGAAACAAATCATTGTTGAAATTCAGAGCAGACAAAATCAAATGTAGAGCACAAAATTCAAACTGAGTTTTGTAAACATGAAGTCATAAAGTAAAGGAAACTGCATGGTAAGAAGAAGAATTGCTAACATATTTTAAATGAATTAGAGTCCTCATTTAGGAATAAATATGGCCTCAATGGCAGCAAATATATGAAGGAAATAAATAAGGCCTCTGCAGTAGTTTGAAAACAAATCATAAAGCAAAAATAGTATCATATTTTGATATGTTTAGGAAGGAACACCTCTTATTAAGTAAAGATTTTTTGTCTAAAGTTTCAAATGTAGCTTCAATGCATCCTATAGGGTTTTTGGTGAGTCATGTACATTTAGTTCTTCAGTGTGGTGTTTTTCTGTTGCTGGGAGCCAATTCTCCCAAACACTTAGCAGACAGCGCAGATGAGACCATTTGTTCCATCCCCTCATTAGCCAATGACAGGCAGTGTCTTCCTGATGTAATCATTGGTCATTAGGAAAAGGCATTAATTCTGTTATTTACCACAAACTCCGTATAAAGTATTTATGCTGTGGTCTGTGTCTGCGGCACACACAGCTGAACATTAACCAGATATGTCCAATTACTAGGTAAACATGGGCCAGCAGTCTGATTGGTTTTTAATGATTAATGAGATTTTATCTGAGTAACTAACCCTCTCATCTGGAACACCTGGCACATAACGGCTACAGCTACACAGTTGTGTAAAAATATGTCTGAAGGAATCAATAGTTATTGTTTCTCAAGAAATTGTTGTTTCACAGCATTGAGCTGCTCAAGCAAATGTCAAATGCAAATAAATCAGTCACTAGACGGATGAATCAAGCTCTTATAAAAGTTTAAGGTTACTCAAATTTTTTCCACTCCATGCAGCATACAGTACATTGGCCTCCATCCTCAGAGCCTGAGAAATCTGTAATGCACAGCAACAGAAAAAACAACTTTAAAAAATCACGCAATAGAGAAATATATGACAATGTTAAATATACTGCAGTATTTTCTAACTGCTCTGAAATGTATTTTAGCTATTGTCAGTCCCTTCAGAAAGGCATATTAAACAGTTTATTAGCGTTATCTATCAAAACCTAGTTAGCAGGTGGGCAAAAGCTGTTTACTCGATGGAGAATGTGAGTGCACCAATTCCTGCAAGCCATTAATGTGATTAACTACACTGCCGATGCAGAATCTCTCTCAACATGTTTCGCCAAGTGCTGAGTGAAAAAAAAAAAACAAGAAGAAGAAGAAAGTAAAATTCAAAAACGTCAAAATGTCAAGCTACCCTTTTAAATCTAATCCTGGCTGGAGGCTTGTTTAGACACAGAACAGCAAGCCTGCAGTCAGTCTATTTTGGGGGCAAAAAAGCACAGACTGAAGGTGTCTTCTTAGCACCGAGTCAGAAGCATTATCTTGAGTGTGCTTTTTGACATGTTGTGCTGTGTGTGTAAATGTGTGCGAGTGTGTGTGTGTGCTAGAGAAACACAGTGTACCTGACAGGCTGTTCTTTAGCTTTGAGTGTAGGTGTCAAGTGTACTGTTGGTACTATATAGCAAAACCCCAGGGAGACTAGCTTTTTTGCTCAAAGGCAGCTAATAGGGATCCAAATGAAAGTGTAACCAGGCAGGATCGCGTTACACAGTACTGATGAACAAAATACTAAAAGAATTTATTGCAGTCATCCAGTTTTACGACTCGTTTGATTTATGTTGCTTTAAATGGCTTATTTCTTTTAATCAAACTAAAATGAGTATCTGCTACAGACTGTGTGATTACGTGAAGAGGCATGTTATGAGTAATGACAGTAGGGATTGCACACTCTCAGAAGTGTCAGGACATATGAGCATCAGTGTCACTGCGATGGTCAGTGTGCGTGTGTGTGTGAGTTTCCGTAGAATATTGACGATAATGAGTTTTGTTCTATGACAGGAGCTTAAATCAAAAACAGTGTGCTGTCAAAGAAATGAGAACAGGCACACTATATGCTTTACTTCTTGTATTTCTGTGTGATCTAATGATTGAGAGAGAGTAAGAAAAGAGAGCTCAGCTTGGAAAATGCTAATATATATGGACTGGGAAAAAGATGAAAAGGGGGAAACACAGAAAAATTCAAGGACATGTGTGTAAAGAAGCTTGCCAAAGAGTAAGAATCCCCTAGTGGCGGAGAGAGCACCCTCTCTTTCCCTCCCCAAGTCTTTCTGCTTCCAAGTATGCTTTGCCCGGTGTTACCATGGCAATGCTGAGCCTTCCACAAGCTGACCACATGCACACAGTCACACACTTGCACATACAGTAAGTGTGTGTGTGCAATTTCACAAGTATACTGTAGCACCTGCACAGCCTCGTGCGCAAGTTTGAAGAGACACACGTAAAATACAGTAAAAGGTTATACAGATAAAGAAAAACATACTTCAAGTTTGAGTGGCAGAGACATCACAAACTGTATGACATTTTCCTTCTGCTAAGCACGTTAACTGATTATCGGCAATTTAGTCAGCAACAATTCTGAAAAATTAGTGATTGTATTTTTATGCAAAAATGACAAATATTGTCTGGATCCTGTTTTTTGGAGTGAAGATTTTGTGCTTTTTGTGAAGGTTTATAAAAGAAAATTGGATGTATTTGGGTTTTTGATTCCAGGTTGCACAAAACAATAAATTTAAGGATGCTTCTTTGGACTCTGTAAGGCTATAATGGGCCTTTTTCCCACCTTTTTTTTGATATTAATAGTCTAAACAAGAGTCATTTGATCAGTCTGCAAATTAATTAGCAATAAAAATTCAGATGAACATATCAGATCCATATACTTCACTTGTGTACAAGAACAGAAAATACATCACAGGCTGTGTCTCTTTTTCACACTCTTTCAGTCCATGCAGTCATGTAGAAATGTGGATAGTGAGATGTTCACTGGACCGGAGAAAAACATGGTTCCAAGTGTACAATTAAATGTCCAAATTTACCAAACGTCCAGATTGCGATGGGTTGAGCCGTATGCCTGAAATAAGAGCCTCAAATCTGATTCCATCTATCTCATCTTCAACCCTCCCACACAGAGTCACCCCTTCACCTGCTAGCTGGTTAATTAACAATGTACTGAAGACAAGAAAATCTCATTGATTGAACAGAGCAAAGAATAAATGGCACAAACTGTTCACTTTTAATCATCAAAACCTACAGTGAGAAATGAACAAAAGACAGCCATAGGTTTAAAAAAAAAAAAAAGGAGCATGTATTGCAGCAGATATTGCACAATAACATCTCTTCCTCTGCCTCTTTCCAGCCCCCAGATAAGGAAGGCGGTCTGCCGAAGCAGGTGGGCAACAAGACAGAGTGCGGCCTGCTGGGATTGGTCTTGGACCTGAAGCGGGATTACCAGCCAATAAGAAACCAGATCCCAGAGGAGAAGCTTTACAAAGTCTACACCTTCAACTCTGTCAGGAAGTCAATGAGCACAGTCATCAAATTGTCTGATGGGAGCTTCCGCATGTACAGCAAGGGAGCCTCTGAGATTGTCCTCAAAAAGTGAGTCTGGTTTTGTGATTAAAATTTGATGATTTCAGTAATAATTGCAGCCCATGACCTTGTTGTATAGTAATGTGATATAATCAAGTACTGATTTTTTTTCAAAAGGTACAGCAAATCCATACTGAGTGCATAATGTACTCGAGGGTATATCCTATTATAGCATGCATTAAAAGTGGGCTGGAATTCCAATGGAAGGTCATACGATTATTAAACTTTACGGTACAGTAACAGCACAACAGCAGCTGTTACTAAGACTCCTCCACCTACTTAAGGCAAGACAGCCTAGAGGTAGAAGCTTGCCAATAAGGATGTACTGCAGATGTAAGCTGCTGATCGAAGGGTGGCCGGTATCACATGCAGTGTCCACCTATCCTGCAGAAGTTTGCTTTAGCAGGTAATCCTGCGGTCTCACCTCTGCAGTGTGTGTGAGACAGTGTTAGTTTGTACAATTAGGAGGGATGTTTGAGAAAAACTTATTTTATCTACATAATAGACAGTTTATTTGCTTTTTAAGTGGCTCACAAGTGAATTCTATCCTGCTCTTTGTGTTTTTGTTTCTCTTAATGTTATTTTCTTACTTCTATGTTCATATATTTAACTGCAGTCAGTACCATCTGAAGTTGATGCACAGAAATTTTGATTTTATCTGTTGGGTCATTTTGACAAAACCACAGTTATAATACATGATTTAAAATACCCCAACCCACCACTCCAACCTTAATAACAGATGCAGCCATATCCTGAACGAGGTGGGTGAGCCAAGGGTTTTCCGTCCGCGGGACAAGGATGAGATGGTGAAGAAAGTGATTGAGCCCATGGCATGCGATGGCCTGAGAACCATCTGTGTCGGGTACCGTGACTTCCCCGGTGATCCTGAGCCCAACTGGGATGATGAGAACGGCATCCTCAATGACCTCACAGCCATCTGTGTTGTTGGGATTGAGGACCCTGTCAGGCCAGAGGTAGGACAGAGTGGGATATATATTTTGACTGACAGTAGTGGATGTTAGATGGGCTGTAAATGTACATCACAGCACCGGCAGCTTGATGTCTGATGGTTTGTCCTCAACTTAACTTTAACTTAAGGCATCTTTAGTTAGATCTTTTTAGTCATTTTAATGTTTAATGGAATGTAATCATTTCTAGCCTTTTAAGATTTTGAATATCTCTACTTGTGCATTTTGCCCCAGGAATGAATCAAGTTTCATATTTCTACCATCAGTCTTCTGTCAACTTACTTAACCAACTCTCTAAACAGTGCTTACAGTTTTCACTTCTACTTTATCGCTAATAGTTGGGCTTTTCTACACACAGTTCTTTAATATATGAGTCTTGTTTAAGAGAAATGCAAGAAATGATGACAGCAAACTCAATTAAATGCTGCATCACCTGTGTGTCTTAACTTCTAGTGACAACTGTTGAATATCATATAAATGTAAGGTATACAATGGGGATGGATCAATGGATGGATTGATGAATGGACTGATAGATGGATGGATGTTAACTGTGTTTAGCTTCGTTCAGAGGAAGTTTTCTTTATGTGATTGTGGAGCAACCTTAAATTACTTGTTTAATTCAGTTTTTCTTGTTTTCATATCCTGTGAATGCTAATTAGCCTGTCTGCAGTTTGGATTGTTTTTTTCTAGTAAGCCCAGACAAAAATACAGACACATAAATGTTACATTACATTGTTACATCAGAGCAGCTCCAGTGATCACTTCCATGAAATCAGTGCTCTGATTTCATCAAACTGTGGCTGTGAGGACAGAGATTGAACAAAGCAGCATGACACTGGTGACAATAGCAACCTGCAAGGTGAACTGAAAGGGATCATGTGTCATTGGGAGCCTTGGCATTAGGATGTGTGATCAATTGCTTCACTGATTATTATTGACTCATGAAATGCACACTTAAGACTGGGCAGACATGCTTGAGCTGAGCTGATAATGCTAATATCAGTTACTAGTGTTTTTAATGAGAGGTTATATGTGTTGTAGTGATGATGTTAAAACCTGTGAATATTTACTCTATTACTCTGTTAATATTGTAATATAATGATTTATTATAATGGTCCCTCTAATTTCTGCGTGTGACACAGCTCTAGAAAATGACTTGAAATGTGACTTTTCTGAACAAACATTAACTGTACCTGCATGCCAGTGCTGTTGTTGCTGACTTTTAATATTTCTGTTTTAAGAGGACATTTAAATTTCCAAATTCATCTGACAGCTGTGTATACTAGTCATGTTGTTGCTAAAGATTTTACATCCAGCTTTAACTAAAACAATATATCCCTTATTTATTGGATGTAAAGCTCCAAAATATCTGATTTAAGGAACAATGACAGACAGTTTTTTTTTTTTTAAGTAGGAGGCTTAAACAAACACTCAACCTGCAGAGGAGGAGAAAACCTGAATTACTGAATTTGAGGACATGATGCATGATTTACAACCATCAGTGAGAATGTGATGCGTTGTTCAAGCTTCATTACAGCTAACCTGCAGTAGTAAGACTTCACCTGAACCAATAATGTATCATTCTCTGCAATCATTCCTTTACTTATTCTCTTTTATATTTTTTTTCCAATACCATAATATGTTTTTTTGCAGAATTTCTTTTTGCAATTGTTTTTCTCCCTTTGTCTTATGGCTTATTTTTTACTTCTTTCAGCTCTGTTGAAGGCAAAACAAACAATTCATTGAAAAAAGGGTTGCATCAAAACATTTCTTTCATGATGAATTTAATTTGAAGAAAAGCAGAAATATATATTTCGGAGGACGAGAGTCTGCTTGAAAGAGGTATCTGTGTACAGCAGGAAAACTGACCTCACTTGACAGCTCCTGTGCAGGTGCAGGCAAGCAGGAAGCTAACCGACTACTGCATTATTCAACTTCCTCCTTTCATCTTTTTTCCATCCCCCTCCTCACTCTCTGACACGGTGTCTCATTCAACCTCCTCCTGTCATGTTTTCTCATTTCCACCTCTCCATATTGGGTTTAAGTCCCCCCTTTTGTCTGTTTTCTCTATTTTTCTTTTGACTTTCTCTGCACCTGCTTTTCTCTCTCTCTTCAAGTCTGGAGCCGAGTTATGTAAGCAGCTGAACAGACCGAGATAAAATAAATAAGAATAAAGAGAAGCCATCCTGCTCAAAATAAAGAGGCAAAGAATCTTAGAAATGACTTGAGGAGCTAACGAGAAACCAATTATGTATCAAAGTGTTAATTAAGTTTGTATGTTTAAACTTCAGTAGCCCTAAAAATAAATGTAGAAAAGAAATAAAACCTGCAGAACTCACTTAACATCTGACATTTTTAATAACTTGGTGTAGGAATGCAGTGTCCTGAACGCAGCTGTGCTTCAGTATCATCTCCCCAGGTCTGTTAGTAAGACTGGCTAATATTGGAAATGAGATGACTTTCCGCTCTGTTAAAAAGGTCACACAGAGGGGTAAACATGTTTTTGGTTTGTTTATTAGTCTCCAATTTCTTCCTCCAGAATGTGCTGTTCTTTGAGTAGCTGGTTGCTCTGCTGGGTTGCCTCCATTAAGACAAGGGAGAAGAGAAGGAAAGAAAAAGGAAAAGGGAAAGGGAAAGACAGAAAAAATAACAGATTCTGAATCAGATTCATGTCAAAGGAATGATGAACCACAGGAGAAGGAAGACAAGTAAGGAGAGAAACTGGAGGAAAACGAGAGTGTAACCAGATCCAAGAGGCTTGATTTTCAGTTTCACCCACTAGCCTCCTACCCTCGTCCTCTGTCAGGCCAGATTGTATTTTTAATAAGCCTCCACTCTGCTCCTCTCACCACCTCCTCTTTGGGGTGACCAGTCAACCACAGCAGTGGGAATCCAAAGGAGAGGACAGTGAAACAGACAGCAGGGATGACAGATAGGCAGACGGGAACTTGATATCTTGATAACAATGACTTGGTGTGAGCAGGATGTAATGACTTGCTTCACTTGCTGCAATTTTTACTGGTCGAGCCTCTTTATTTCGATAGATGATATTCAAATCCAACTGAGTAAGAAATTGATGCAGCTTGTGCGCTGTCTGTGTTAGTTCTGACTGATTTTAACACATGTCCCGCTCAGCTTATATTTATATATATATATGGATAATAAGTGCATATCGGTAAACATTAATGTCATCACACTAAGAATCAATTAAAACTTCTTGACTTTCTACGCGCTGGAAATTTGAGCAAAATTATTTTTTCTTAGTCCTTGAAATGTTTCTATAATTTGACTGGTGTCCTTTACAAATTGAACTCACCAGAGCAGTTCATTTGATTTAATAAAAGACTTTCTTCCTTTGAATGAAAAACAAAAACAAGCAATAAAGAAGCAATAAAGCACAAAAAAATATTCAAGTAAATACATTCAGGTTTGCTGCCCGAACCATATTTGGCCAGGTACGAGTGATAGTTTGTGGTGGTTAATGTCAGCAAACCTAATATGCTGCTGTATTGAGGCCATCACTCAGTCAGCTTACTGACTTTAAGACTCTCAATTTGCTCCATCACTGCACTGCTATAAAAGGTTTTAGTATTAGGTGCTACATCATTATTTTTTGTGTGGCAGCTGTTGATGAAAAGTTACTTTGCACTGATTTGCTTTTTAGGGGCAATAACATCTACACAACAGAATTATAAGATGTGAAATTCATTAAGTTGGAAGATATTATATGTTTTTGCTTGATAAACCTCCAGCTATTTAAAGACCAGCCCTTCTCTACTGCACAAGTTTACTGTGTGTTGCTGTGTTTTACATGTATCAGCAGCTTGATTTTAAAATTTGATGGCTAATTTTCATTTTTTGACATTGTTGTCGTTGAATCGTTCTGTCTTCCATTCCATGTTGTACTTTGCGTGTGTGTTTGTGAGTACAGGCATGCTCCTGCGTGTATGTGCAACATGCCCAAGTGTATGAGCCGAAAAAGTACATAATTCTGCCCCCGTGGTTGTCAGAGAGAAGAAGATGGAGTTCTAGGCCTGCGTGTGTTTGCAAATGGATACGAGTTGCTGTTACTGTATGTGCGCACACATTTGTTTATGTGTGGGTTTGGAGAGCAGTGCTCGCCCACACTGACCTTTGTCAGGAAGAAGATGTGTTTCTGAATTAATACTCTACTTTATCTTGCTGATTTCACTGCAGATCAATCTTTGTGCAGTGAAATCTCCCAGTTACGCTGCTCTAGACTGATATTTGAATACTGTTTTGATAAAATTAGTATAATAATGTGTTTTTTTTATCTGTCCAAGAGAGCAGTCTTGTTCTTCCGGGTATGTTCTTGAAATTACCAATTTTTAGTAACAATTGATCAGTGACTTCTTGTATGAGAAAGATGATGCTAGTAGCTTGCTGGTAAATATAGTAAAGCATTTAATGGGCTCAAAAAAGAGTCAATATTTTGACATTTCACATTAATCAGGTGGCAAGAAACATGACAACACAATACTGAAAATGTTGCTCCAGATGTGCTGGATGTGCACATGAGCAGCTGTTTGTTTACAAACTCACCAAATCAGCTTAAAGAGTGATAATATTTATTTGAAGTGCTGCCCCCAAAAGGCGAAAAGTAACCAGTTTCAGGTTTACATAATTTTTGTGTGAGCAATCCATAGGCAAGAGGTGATTGATAAGTTCACGACCTGAGGTAGAAGGAGATGAGTTACGCAGCTCTCGTTACATGTACTTGCCATTCATTTCTTTGAGCGATTATGTGGAAAGATTGAAGTAAAGGACTTTTGTGTAAGTTATTGTGAGTAATTAAAAATTGTAAGCAAGCACTGTCCAGGCAGGTTTTCACCTCATGTAGTCATCCAGAAATGTGGATTTGAACTTGTCCAACACCCGCCGTGTGTGGCACCCGCAAGCTATCACCTCTTCCCCAAGATAAATAAGGAACTCATTTCTGAAGCTCCACCATGTCAACTTCCACAAAGAAGGGATCCATTCACTTTATGTCCACTGGACTGAGAGTTCAAATGTAGGAGGGGACTATGTTGAAAAATAGAACTACATTTTTAAAGACATGCTCCACTTTAGGCCATGAGTCACCACTTGAATATGTTCCTTTAAATATTTCTACTGTACCAAGTCATTTTGCTCATGTTCATGTATCACTCCATAGGTTCCTGATGCTATCCAGAAGTGCCAGCGTGCCGGCATCACCGTGCGCATGGTGACAGGAGACAACATAAACACAGCCAGGGCCATCGCCATCAAGTGTGGGATCATCCACCCGGGAGAGGACTTCCTCTGCATCGATGGCAAAGAGTTCAACAGGAGGATCCGCAATGAGAAAGGAGAGGTACAGTAACTCCTGCCAGAGGTCACACAGAGTGATGGAGGCTGAGCTCCTTAAACCTTAATCACAACCACCTGTCCTGTTTGTACATGTTTTTGTTTGTGTTTTTCTAGGTGGAACAGGAGCGTATTGACAAGGTTTGGCCTAAACTGCGAGTTCTTGCCAGATCTTCCCCCACTGATAAACACACACTCGTCAAAGGTGAACTAGTTACATTATTTCTGATACACTACTGCTGATTTAGATGAAACTGACCCTATTTTAAGTCTGTTTGTGATTGTACCAACATGTACATTATACTAAACATATAAGCTGTCAGAGTTTCAGAAATGCAGTATTTGTGTGTTTGCATGTTGACAGGCATTATTGACAGTACTATGGTAGACCAGAGGCAGGTGGTGGCTGTGACAGGAGATGGGACCAATGATGGACCTGCACTGAAAAAAGCTGATGTCGGCTTCGCCATGGTGAGCAAACCCTTCTTGATTTTAATCTCTCTCTGTTTTTCTTTTTTTGTTTTTTTTTTAAATCCCTTCTGTCCTGCTTTCCTTTGAAATTGATCTCTCCCAACATCTGCAGATACCTCCATCACCTCTGCAGTATTTAGGGTTTCTTCTCAGGCACTCTGCCTCTGGCTGTGTAGATAAGGAGCTCCCCCTAGTGGATATCTGACCTCATTATTTCTCTGCAGTGCTATTTACTTCTCAGACAAAAGACTAATGAAAGCAAAAAACAATCAGTACTGATACTTTGTATTTCTTTTGGCCATCCAGAGTGCCATTTTTTTTCCTCGGTCCAGTTGTTTCCAGCTTGTATTGTCATTGAACCTGAACCCTCTCAGATGAGCTCATGTGTCAGTTCATTAACATTCTCTGTATTCTTTCACATGTTACCATTTTTACATAGATTGGTTGTTGGTTAGCACGATTAAATAGGTTAATGTTGCTAATTCCAAACATAGACAGGAAATTGCGAATGCTTAGACTTTTTTTTTTTATTTGGTATAATTTTGTATCTATTTGCATCTACTCTGTGGGCAACGCTTCAGGCTGATAATATAGACCTACCCAAAAAACCTTGTCAATCAAATGAATAGAACACACTCACGGATATCTCCTCATACGTTGCATGTTTTTCTATTAACATTATTGTAGAAAAGGTTGAATTTGAACCCTGCCTCTTGTTCTGTAACACCTCCCATAAATAAAGTTATTAAACCGGTTAATGAGTTAACATTGTAGTCCAATTTTGTCCAGTGGATGCACAGTTGATTTACGCAGGTTTCTGTCTTTTTTTAATGTATTTGGTTGAGGATGATCCATGAACCTTTAATAAACATAGTTGTGTGCCAACACACCCACTTTTTTTTCTTACTGCACCCTCTCTGCACCCTTACAGGGTATTGCTGGTACAGATGTGGCCAAGGAGGCGTCAGATATCATTCTGACTGACGATAACTTCAGCAGCATCGTCAAGGCTGTAATGTGGGGCCGAAACGTTTATGACAGCATCTCCAAGTTTCTTCAGTTCCAGCTTACCGTCAACGTTGTGGCAGTCATAGTGGCTTTCACTGGTGCATGCATCACACAGGTTAGAGGTCTACATCTGCGTGTGTGTGTGTTAAATGATGATACGTCCATCTGTGGCTGGAATATGTTTTCATTAAAATATCATGGCTTGTTGGGGTGCACCTGTTCTGACAAAAAGAGCCACAAAAGTCTTTCAAAACCAGAATCAGTATAATCAGGATTAGATTATATTAGCAATCTTTAGTATATTTTGTTTTTCGAAGCTATTAAGCAAATGCAAATGAAAACGAACAAATATTTATTAAAACCATTAAAAAGATGACATATTTACAGAAAAACAGATGTGAAAAAAAAAACCTTAGGTTACACTATTACAAATACTGGTTGTTAGTTAGTGTTTCATCCCTGTTTGCATTGCAGTTGTTGGTTCTTAATTGCACTTCTGTTACATCTCTCCAGGACTCCCCCCTCAAGGCTGTGCAGATGTTGTGGGTGAACCTGATCATGGATACTTTTGCATCTCTGGCTCTGGCGACCGAACCTCCCACTGAGTCTCTGCTGAAGAGGAAGCCATACGGTCGCAACAAGCCTCTCATCTCCAGCACCATGACAAAGAACATCCTTGGACACGGAGCATACCAGCTCGTCATCATCTTCACTCTGCTCTTTGTTGGTGCGGATCACAACTTTAAACTGTGATACAGTGGATTTCTGCCCCAAAGATAAGCACATCATACTGATGGTCTATTTTTTCTACTTTGTAGGTGAGCAGATCTTTGACATTGACAGCGGACGTGATGCTCCTCTACACTCTCCTCCATCTGAGCACTACACCATCATCTTCAACACCTTTGTCATGATGCAGCTCTTTAATGAGATAAACGCCCGCAAAATCCACGGTGAGAGGAACGTGTTTGATGGAATATTCAGGAACCCCATCTTCTGCTCTATTGTTTTTGGAACCTTTGCTGTGCAGGTAAGCAGAAGCTCATTATTTGATTTTGTAAATGATTTATATCTGGCTGGTTATTAATACAGAAAATAATTGGTCAGATTCTCTTTCCCTTCATATTTTTCTGTGGCTTGTGCTTTGCTTTGTGCAGATTGTGATAGTGCAGTTTGGAGGGAAGCCATTCAGCTGTCAACCTCTGGACCTGGAAAAGTGGATGTGGTGTGTTTTCCTTGGGCTTGGAGAGCTTGTCTGGGGACAGGTAACATGCAAACTCACCTGTTTTTATCTCTTTCTATTTTCCCACTGTGATTGTTTTCTTGCTTTTATTCTGGTTTACCATGTTTCACTCTTCCTCTGTGTAACTCTTCTGGAATGTAAGCCTGTATTCTCTATGGTTTAGGTGATTGCCAGTATACCTAACAGCAGGTTGCGCTTCCTGCGGAGGGCGGGCCAGTTAACTCAGAAAGATGAGTTGCCAGAGGAGGATGTGAATGAAGAAAATGAAGAGATTGACCATGCAGAGAGGGAGCTGAGGAGAGGACAGATCCTCTGGTTTAGAGGACTTAACCGCATTCAGACTCAGGTAAGGACACAGAAACGACATATGATCAGTTCCCATGATGCATTTTGCCGTTCTATTTCACAGAGACATTTTGCTGAATGGATTCTGTCTAAAACAAAGAATAA
The DNA here is from genome assembly GCA_029783725.1 of Acanthurus tractus. Lineage (NCBI taxonomy): Eukaryota > Metazoa > Chordata > Actinopteri > Acanthuriformes > Acanthuridae > Acanthurus > Acanthurus tractus. Next base: position 9,864,035 of record JAQNCA010000014.1, read on the forward strand.
ATAAATGTGTAAAAATTTGATTTAACTGGTTTACTATTATAAACATCCTCCATCATAAAAATTGAAGGTTTTGTTTAGTCAGTTAAGAAGCAATTAACTCCAACAGGATTAAATTTCACCTGTGTTTTCTGTGTGTCTGTCTTTGTCATTTGCACCACCTCAGTAGTCAGCAACAGCCTTGAAGTTGTTTTACCTAAAGATGATTTATTTAGGTCCATGAAGATGCAGCTTTCTATCAGTGGAACGAAGTGTTCACCACTGTGGATCTGTGGAAGATTGACGGTCAAACCTCTGGGTTGAATACAACTGAACATCATCACTGAAATGTTCTTACTGTGACCAACTCTGCACACCGTTATCACTGTGATACTTAAGACAGCTTTGCCTGTGTTGGATTTGATTTCATTTCACTGATGTGTCTCTAAAGGTTCAGGTTGGAGTTTTCCCACGACATGTTACTGCAGAACAGCTTCCTACAGACGCAGCCAAAGGCAGTCAAGAGACAATAGAAATGCAGGTTTTCAGCAGACAGAACTTCCTAAAAACAAAGGTTCAATGAGTGACATGCAAGAGGTCTTATAATGGTTAAAAGGGTTAAAAATGAGCCCTCATGTTAATCAGGTTTATTAAAGTTAGGGAAGAAGGGTTTGGAGGAAGCAATAAAATTTAAGCACAAATGTTCAGGTTATTGTAGTTGTGCTAAACTGTAGTTTTTCCTCAAATTCCTAAAGTAAAATGATTGGATATCTTGAATAATGTAAAAGGCTGCATCTTTATGCTATACATTAACTAGCGACTTTAAAGGGTATTATCACCCAAATTAGCTAAATCGTTTTCTGTCTTACATCTTAGGAATAGGCTTTTTAACTGTGCATTTAACATCTACCTTTTTGGGCTTGCTAAAAAGGCTAAATGGAAAAGCTTTTAACAGAAAACTATTAGGCTAAAAACACCTACATGCATTAGTGAATTTATCAGTGGATAACTAAACAAATCAAAAAATGTCAAGCATAAACACTTCTGTCTCAATAATAATCTGATCCAGTGGATGTGAGCAGGTTAAGTCTTGTAGATTCTCTGATTTCTCTTTTTCAGCCTTTTAGTACAAAGAAGCTGCATAGTCCACTCATTATACTGTCAATAGTTTTTAAAGCTTTGTTTTCTTAGTAAAGCAGAATACTCTTCCTGTAAAAGAAGCTAAAAAAATCACTACACTTAAAAGTCCATTTACCTGCATAGTATTTGTGCATGGGCAGGAATCTGAAGGTAAGAGACACAATGTTTTTGGTATCTTGGGTGAACTGACCCTTTGAATCAAATTCAGCAATTTGTTGAGGGGAAACTGCACCCTGACCTTTTGCTGCCCCCCCACATCATGATGTGATTGAGACACTCTGTGCTCCCTATACCACCGAAGTCACCCAGCCAGTCAACCTGTGTTGCCATTTGGTCTCTGTCACTCTGAGCAGCCATTTGTCCTCTTCTGTCCCGCTCTCCTCCCACAGATTGAAGTAGTCAACACCTTCAAGAGTGGCACCTCCTTTCAGGGGGCGGGGGCTCTGAGACGCCAATCATCCACCACCAGCCAGACCCAGGATGTAACCAATGTTTCTAGTCCTAGTCACGTGTCCTTGTCCAATGCCCTTTCCTCTCCTACAAGCACTACTGCTGCTACTGCTCCTCCCACTACTGGCCGTGAGTCAGATCTCTGTCAGTCTGCTTCTCTGCTCTCTTTGCTTCAGGGGTGCCATCATGTTCTGAACAAAAACCTATTTTTCTGGCTTGTTAATCTAACAGTCATTTTGAGTTTGGCATCTCTGAAGATTCTTCCTTTTTTTTTTCCTTTCTTGCTATCTGCTTATTTCATTTCCTCTCTTTCTTCTGTCTTTTTTTGCTGTTCATACTGGATTTCAAATTCATCTTGATATCTCCTCCCATGCTTGGGTGTACTGTCGTCTCATTAGTGAATGTGTGTTTGTTTCCTCAGAGTGCTAGGAGCGCAGGACTAAGGGTGATACCCACGGCGTGACATTTCAGGTTGTGAGTTTGTCTCCCTCTGCTCATTGCCCCCCCCCCCCCCTTCCCCCCATCCAGCATCCCCATCCTCAAACCCTTCCATTTTTATGTCTTGACGGACATTAATATGAACTAATCCCAATCAACTCACCAAGGAAATGGGTAAACATTCAAGTATAAGTTTGCAACATTGTCCTATTTTATCCGTGAGTTTGCTTGCTGCTGAGGCAAATCACACTGGATTGAGCTAAAGCAAATTTTAACTGCTGTTTCATGTGTTCTCCAGCTGACACAACACCTGCAATAAAAAGAAAACACAAAGAAGGCTACAGCTTGTTTAGCTGAAAAAAAAAAAATGTCTTCATATCAACATCTAAGTGTTCTTTGGAATGGAGATCACAAGTAGTGCAACAAAAGTCTATCTACAAGGGAGGACTGTCAGTATCCATCTTTCTTTCTCTCTCTTTTACACACACACACACACACACACACACACTTTCTGTCTGTAGTCTCTAAAAATCTGCTGCAGAAACTCTGCTTAGGGTGTGTGGACAGGAATGGAGGGGACAGGAGAATCAACTTAAAGCAGTACTGCACCAATAACTCATCCTGTCTTGTCGCTTCATACTGTCGGTGTAGTTGACTGTCATGTTGCCATAGTTACGAACGTAGATCTTCTGCAGCACCAGCAACGTAAATTCAACCCCCCCACCCGTTTCTGACACCCCATCAGTGTTACTTGTCAGACATCCTGTCACATGCACTCATCCAGACAGGCTCCTCTTATTATTTTTCTTTGTCTGTTTTGTCTCCTTTACCTTACTCTGCCACAATTACTACAGAAGTAGTACTACAGTATTTACACTATACCCAGTATTTATATGAAGTATTATGTATTTTTAAACTCTAAAGCAAACTAATACACTGGGGTGCATGACTTATTAGTGTTTATTAATTGTATATAAAACAAGTAAAAAGTAGCATTTATTGAGTTATAATTTCCCATAAAAAGCAGTGATTTTACTGTAGGATTTTTTGGATAATTTCTTATTGTTAGATAAGATGCACAAACTTGAAGTCGATTAAGATTTTAATTTTAATTTATCAAATTTTAGTATAGATTTATTACATTTGTCATTTTGATTTTAGGCCTATCAAGCAATTTAAGGACATTACATTTGTTTTTCGTGAAATTTTGATAAGAATATTTTCAGTAGTTCAGTCAGTTGTCGTGGTAAAAGTTGTCAGTACTTGCAGGCCTGAGAATATTTGTAAAATGTTTGTATGTTACATATATTCTTGCATTTGTGCATTTGCATTATAACAGTCTTTTTATTTCCAAACTTAAGATGACAGAAATAGCATTTTCACCAAAATTTTAGTATTTGTCAGAACATGTATTTTATAAGCATTGACATAAAATGCTGCTAAAATTTGTGTTTCAGTTATTGAATTTAATTTCACTGTGTAATGGTCTTTTTTTATTTGTGCAGATGACCACAAAATCCTAATTTAAATTTTATAAACAATATTGTATTTATATGGCCTCAGCTTACAGAAATCTTCAAAGATGAGATGGCATACACAATAATCCTGCCAATGTAGTTTTGTGACTTTAACAGGGTCTTTACCGATGCAGCCATGAAGGAATACTCTTTTTTAGTAAACTCTAGTGCGCTGATGGGAGTTGACGTACATAAAAGCATCAAATCATAGCTTATGAGCTAGCAAATTATGCATGTAGATCCTCATTTCAGCAGATGTTGTTCATGCAGACAGGATTTGGATTAAAACAACACTTTTCTATGATCCACAAACTGATCTGACTGACCAACAGATACTTCTATCCTCTATAGTTGTATGGTGCCTATACTTGAGTGTTTACTTAGACATGCATGGAGTTGAAAACAGCTCTGACCGTCAGGGCTCTGACAGTAAACTTATTTTTTCATCATTCACCTCCACATGTTTTGTGTCTGCAGTCTGTGTGCCGGTGTCCACTCCTCCACAGTCCTGTTGTCTTGTTGCATGTGGTTTCTGTTAACTTCCTGTGTTCATAATATCTTAATCAGCTGTGTTGGCTTGTTGTCTTAATGCCACTGTTTTTGGTTTCTTTGGATGTGTTGTTCTGTTGTGAGTTTTTACACTGCAATGCTTGTGTTGAACCAACTTCCTCATGCATTGAGTTTGACTGTCTCCATTGCCCTGTTTGGGACCATGCTTACCCACCTTGTGCTATATCCGTGTGTCCCATCAGAGTCTGTGTGGATATTTACCCAGACAGTGCTCTGGTATCTCCAGAAGTTTTTAAACCACTTGATTGGATCTCTCAGATCTAACCTCCTTCCTTCTCACTGACCTCGTCCACCAGATTTCTTCAAAACTTGCATGTGATATTCTCCTTTAATTTTATCTGTGAGCATTCCATTTATTAACGTGGCTTGTTTCTAGGTATACAGCACATTGGACTAAAGCGTATACTTACAACGAGCGTTTGTGTTGCTTTGATATTTGTTTTTCTTAAAAATGTATGATTTTGTTGTTTTTTTACGATTGTGTTCCTCACTGCTTTTCTTAGTGCACGCCAAAAATTGAGTGACATGTGAACTGTAGTCATCTTGTGTGAAAGCAGAACACAGACTGCAGTTGCCTTTTCTCTTGTTGCTCCTTCGCCTTCTCCTCCTCCTCCTCCTACTCCTCACCTCAGTTGAGAGGTTCTCTCCTCCCCCGCTGTCCCTTCTCTCTCCCACGTCCCTCTTTCCCCTCATCCCGAGGGTTCTTCCAACCCTTTCATTTCATCTCCAGCATCACCTCTCATGATTTTTTTCCTCTCTTTCCTCCCTTTTTACGACAGATCCGCGTTGTGAATGCATTCCGTAGCTCCCTCTATGAAGGACTGGAAAAACCAGACTCCAGATCATCCATCCACAACTTCATGACACACCCCGAGTTTAGGATAGAAGACTCCACTCCCAACATCCCCCTCATCGACGACACAGACGATGACTCTGCTCGGAGGAGGGGGAAGTACTCCAGCCAGCCCTCGTCCCCCAACAAGAATAACAACGCCATCGACAGTGGCATCAATCTCACCATCGACACCAGTAAATCAGCCGCTTCCTCCAGCCCCGCCAGCCCTCTTCACAGTTTGGAGACCAGCCTCTAACCCTGATCCTCACCTCAGCTCTTAACCTCTAATGTCATTTTCCTTGCAGTCTGGGGGCAGCTCCTCAAATTCCTCCAGATCTTTAACTGCAACCTTACACCTTGTCACCCCCATAAAATCTCACCCAGTCCAGCTTAATTCTCACCCTTCAGCCCCCCCCTTAAACTCCCGTTCACCTCTTACACAGGACAGGTCCTGTGTGCAAAATCTCTATCTTTCCCCCTTAACTTTGAGCTCTTAAAGCTCTCAGCTCCTCACGAAATGGAGAAAATCTTAAGTAATATGGCAAGGTGTAAAGAAAAACAAACTTAACATACAATCAAAAAAGCGCAACAAAGCCACAAAACCTACACAGCCATCCTGCTTTTGTGGTTGTATGTGTATGGTGGCGGCGGTGGTGGCGGCAGCGGCAGTGGTTGTGTATGACTATATGCGTGTGAGCATGTACTGTATTAGCGCGCCGCTGACTGCACTTATGTATGAACTGTGTCTTTAGTGGCACCGGGAGGAGGACGATGAGGAGGGAGACACTGCAGAGGAGTAAAAATCACAAAACAGGACAGACGCTTAACTCCCCTTACACTCCCTCTCCTCAACTATAACATTGTCAATACTGATAATAGTTTAAATTAAAATTGAAAAACATTGTTATTATTCTGATTCTCATTCTGATTATTATTGTTATTATTATTGTTGCTCCTGCATGAATGTACATTACCCAAGTTTTATTTAAAAGGGTTTTAATTTTATTGGAGTTCTTTCGTTGTGATGGGCTAGGCCTCGCGTCGGACTACTACTTTAAAGACAGCTTCTCTGAGTTCCTGGCCTGCAAAGTTCCCTCTTCTGTGTGGCATGAACATGTACCCGACTGTAAAAAAAAAAATAACAATTTCATCCATAAACAGAAATGAACAAAAAACGAGGTGGTAGGGCTCAACTTGCACAGTAGTTTTGCACCTGTCGGAAAAGAGGAACGCAAAATAATATTGATGATGATAGCATTTATGGGATATATTCTATAACTATAAATACGTATAAATATATTTAGAGAGAGTTTATCTTTGTTTGTCGGCATGTTGCCTTGTTCCTGCTTCAATGGCTCAAAATACTTTGACTTATTTATGTCTTAAAGAGAATGTAATTTGTTTACAACCTCGTAGAGATAAACTTCCTGGTTTGTAGAAGGAGAGAGGCGAAGCTGGAGCTTAGAAGGACCAGAGCTGTGTTGGTGTGTTATTACTGAAAAACCATGTGCTGGAATTTGCCTGCTATCTTTTCAAATATTGTAGATATTTTTAGAGGATTGACAAACAAAAAGAAAACAAAATATAATGGGATACGTAGTAAATGTGGAATCTTAGTATTACACTATATGATTGTTGGGATCAAGTTGGAGTGGCTTGCCTTTTCTAAACGGAGGCCTCCTTTTTGTGACAGAGGGGGAATATTTATTCTTTTTTCACTACTTCTTCTCTTTTTTTTTAATTGTGTTTTTTTTTCTGTGCTTCAGCGCTGGCCTGGGGTCAGGGCTCGAGTCAAAGGCTGATATCAGGACCTTTACAGTGAACTGTCTTCTAGATAAACCTGCTTGTTTAAAGGACTTGATGTTTTAAAAATATGTGTGACCATCAAAAAGGCTGCAATCAAGTCATTTTAGAAATCTGCAAAGTTATATTTGGCTTATCTGTGCCGCACGGAAATCTGACTTTTTTTTTGGTTTAGTTTTGTTTTGGTTGAAATTTTGAAATATATGGTGTTATTAATTTCTCATTTAATTTTTTTGGTTTTAAAGGATTTTTCTTTTTTTTTTTCCTGGCAGAGGGACACATGCAGCCCCATAAAGCTGTTGGCATTTTTAACATCTTAAAAAAAAAAAGAAGGAAAAACTGACAAAAAAAAGACAAATTACAACAAAAATGGAATGTTGCTTTGACTCTTTTTCTATATATAAAAAAGACGATCCTTTTCTGCACTATCTGGTTATGAATGAAAACTTCTGTGGTGTAATTCTAGATGTGCTTTTGTGTGTTTTAACCAAGCTTGTCTTCCTGCCGTCACAGAATATACAGTACTCTAGCATCTCGACTGTACTCACTAGTTGTAAACTATTTATTGTGCTTTGACCAATCAGACATTACCAGAGAGAAGTTACATAAAGAATGCACACTTACCCTGTCTTATTGCACTCAGAAGGACAAGGCCACTTAATTAGCCTGTACTATTGTTATTTCTATTACTAACTGAAGTCATTGGCAAGCATGACGTGATAGGCTCATTATGCAACTTGAAAAAATCGACGGTTTTTCTACTTTTAAAAAAGCTCCTATACACTACTACAGCATATACAATCATTATCCAAGCATCTTTTTTTCTTTTGTATATCCTCCTCCTCTGTCATTTTCCCAGTCGATCTGTCCATCTGGAGAGGGTGCACAAGCTTTATCAGTCAGCTCAGGCGTGTTGAAAAAGTAACATGGACCATTTGAATAAAATCTGTCTTATTTAAGTTGAAAGGAAAAAAAATGCTTCAAAAGCTGTTGATTTAGTTTGTTTTTTTCTTTTCCAACGTTTAAACTTGACAATTTATTTGTTTATTTGTCTGTAAAAAATTAAAAACTATAAACAAACTGCGTTTTCAATAATGAAAAAAAAAAAAGTCTAAAGCCAACATTGTCAAACCACTTTAACATCCAGGAGGACATTCAGCTTTAAGAGGATGCAAAGACGACAAGTTTAAAAATAATCTTTGTAAATACAGCAATGAGTCCACTGAGGACAGACACTCCATGCGGACTGGTGTGAAAAACAGGAACTCTTCCTGACTACATCTACCATCATGCACCACAATGAGTCATACTGCCGACGCAGCTGTTTGGCTGTATGTAATCAATCACTGCTCCTGTCAGAAACACTTCAAAACATCATGATTACATCCAAATGATAACACGTGTTGTAACAACCAATAATTATGTTGACGATGACACCGACAATGATGATGATGATGATGATGAAGATGATGATGATAATGATGATATCAATGATACTTCTTGCAATATACTCTCACCTGCCTCGATGTACTGTATTTAGCAGCATGCAGTTTGTGGAACAAAGAAAAAGAGAAATGCCAACAGATAACTTTTTGGCATACTTAGCCATTTATGGGTAAGTGATTTAAGTGTTCATCTTGTTTTTATGATATTTTTTTTATCTATACAATAATTGTAAATAAAGAACTCAATGTCTTTGTTCATTTAATACTATGCAAAAAGTCATGCTTTTCTGATTGTTACCCACCCTTAATCCTAGAGTGTGTTGCTGGAATGTTTGTGGTCTCAAAAGTCAGTGAAAACATGTGATGTAAATTATTTTCTAGCTTGAGGAAAAATGATGATGAAAATTATTATTATTATTATAACCATGAGGAGGATGATAATAATGGTGGTAACAGTGATGATGCTGATAATGATAATGATGATGATAATGAACTGTGACTCTTGCTGCTTGACTGTCCCATTTACCATACTCCTGACAGGAGCGCAAGTGAAAAACATAATAAAAAAAAACAAAAAAACGAAAAATCACTAAATAAATCTCCCAGAGCAGCATGACCCAACATGGTGTGTCCTGGCCCCGTGTGACATGTCCTGTTCTGATTCGTTGTGCTTCACCTACCATTGTCCACTTTGACTTTGATTGTTTTTTTTCCATTTTCATTGATTTGTTGCCGATGGTTCTGCTCATAGCAAATGTTTGGAATTTTCAGTTTAAACAGAGGAGCTCTCTTAGTTCAACCTGTGGGTCCCAGCTTTTTTTACCCAATAATTGTTAAATCAGAGAAATACTGAGGAATAGTGATGGTTTAAGGTGCGGACCATGTGCAGTAGTTGCAACATGCCTGGTTTTTGTCCAGCTGAGAAATTTTGTTGTATGTCTTTCACCAGCTCTCTCCCTCTTTTCCTCTCTGTCTGTACTCTCTTCTCTCCAGTTACTGCATAAAAAAGTCAAATATCATTGTGATGAAAGAGTAGAACAGAGGCCTAATGATGTTAGCCAGTCCCTTGTCCACTACTCACAGGCAAAATGGCGCTTTGAGTTAATCGCTAATGCTGCATGTTAACGTCACATCCATACTGATGTTTAGCAGGTTTCCTAAAAACTATGTCTATCATCTTTGCACAGCTGAGGCTCTGCTACCCGTGTCATTCTTTTTTCTTAATTCCTATAATTCCTGGCACTGCATTATGGGTTTGGTGCTGCCCGAGATGATTGTGACTGGTTTACAGAAACCTATTACTATTTTACTCCCCTATTACAGAACCATTATCAGTGCAGACAGCCCTACCTCCAGCTCTGACACAGTGCTGTGGAGATAATGCTTGTGAGAGCATGGCAAAAAAGCAAATTGGAAAATATATATATATATATAATTTTATCTATTTTTTTCCTCTTTTTTTCTGTCCTCTTAATCTTTTTAAACGCCTCAGATTTGACTTTTATATGTCTATGCCTTTTTTTACTGAAGTATTTCTGGGGCAATGCTGTCTTTTTCAAGAATGTCCCGCTCAGTTACAGACATTTACATCCTAAAGCTGCCCAGTTCAACTACAATCTAATCTGTGGCCGCTGGGCAGCACTCAAGGATTAAGAGCCTTGGCCCAAAAGTGCTTCAGCAGCAGTAATAAGGAAAGAAAATGTCTTTCACTTGTCCAACTCTAATTTATCTAACTCCCATGCTGGGAACTCCTGCCTTAAGCAACCATGTTCTTTTAATAAGTAGCTGCACATTTTTAATATAGTGACTTTTTTTTTTTTTTTTACAAGTGTTGTGATCATTTAAACCCTTAATTTTTTTTACATACTTCACATATGCTATGTTTAGAATTGTCTGTAAATTTCTTAAGAGCTGTATTCAGGTCAAAGACATCCACATGGCGAATTATCTCTCATCACTTGAAAATGTCATCTAGTTTTAGCAGGGATGTTGGTGGCATTTTAAAAATCATCATAGCAATCTCTTATTTAAAATGGTACTATTTCTTTCACTATTAGTATGATTGTAGACTAATTTGAAATGGAAGAGAACAACACAAATCCGCTGCGTATGTTCAGTTGACTGATTCAGTCTATGCTTGAGAAACAAACACTCCTCTTGAACCAGTTTTGCCAGTGGGGGTGTTATTACTGGATATCTGAGTGATAGATGGGGCTTGTTCTAAAATAAAAAGCTCATAGAGCATGTTTTATCTTAACATTATTGTCCACTGGAGGGCAGTGTTTCTCTAGAGATAACTGCAGTCACCATTACATTCCTGTTTATCCATGTAAAGACCCTGTAAAGTGTCTCTGCAGCATCAATGTTCTTCAGTAACAAGACAAAGGTCATCATGACTCATTCTTGTGCTGCAGTGAAAAGCTCTCAGATACCTTGATATTTTTTCGTGGGTGTTGCAAAGAAAAAAACTGCAAGAAGAGGCGATGGAAAGAGAAATCCTGAGCCCTGTCAGCTCACTTGTCTTCTTTTCTGAAGGTTTCATTTCATACTCCAGAACTTTAGATTAGAGTCAACTTTGACACTCACTGTGCCCATGCTTAACCCTTCATGACTATTCCAGGTCCTTGCTGTTGTTTAGATGAATGTAGTCGAAGTCAATATCAGATTTAAAACCTTACAGGCCATTTTTTAAATGATTTAACCTGCATGAAATGGATTTTGTGGACACTTTGGAGCAGCACAACAAGCTGAGAGCATCAACACAGTATCACTCTGTAAAGTTAATTTGCAGAACATCTTAGCAAACAGCTAATCCAATGCTGGATTACCTGCTCCTGAGGGATGTATCTGGTACTCTGCTGCTATATTTTCCATAAAATTCACAAGCTTTTTAACAGCTTTGTCAGCCACTTGTTTCTTGGCTGGTAATAAATTAGTGAGTCTGTCAGAGCTTTTTCTGTATACGACAGCTAACAGCAGCTGACCTAAACAATAAGAGAGAAAACCAAAACAAAGAGCTGCAAGATGCTAAAATGCTAAAATGCTACACTGAACTGTGAGCGACTTTTTTCTCATTACACATGGTCATCGGATCAGTTGCTGATTTAAAAATATTGAGAAGAGCAGCTTTGAGTACAAATTCAGATCTACAGTTTCAGTGTCCAGTGTCACTTATCTCTCCTCTTAAAATTAATTTAAAAAGGAAATAAAATCATTGCATCATTTATCGAGTCTTCAATTCTGGGCATTGTTTTCACAGTAGGGAGAACAAGGCTTTAACAGTGATTTTTAGGTTATCTTTACTTAACTTGAGGTGTTGCTGTTTAGAGAATAATGTGTTTGGTGCAATGGAGGAAACCATAAAACCTTCATTTATAATACAGGTAAACATCGTACCTTTGTGTTAAGAGTTTACTCAGTTTACAAAAAGTTAGATAATTAAAATCCCTCCAAAAACTCATTGATACCTGACAAGTTTTAATCAAGATCACAGTTGCAATAATTAAGATGCTGGACTTTTATTTTCAATGCCATTAGAGCAAAATAAGATGTAGATTAATAACCCTTCACCTGGTTTAACCCAGACTGAGCAGAAGCCGATCCAGAACATCGTTAATTAGGCGGTGAAAACAGTGATAATGAACCATGTGTCTGCCTGCTGAAAGATCGCATTGCCTGCCTGCCTCTTCCTCCCTGACTGACTCTCATCCTCAAAACCTGTAAGTTGTGTGTTTACACTCTTTTCACTTGGCCATTTAAAGCCTATATGTGTTGTTTTGATTTAATTTATGAATTCAGCCTCTTTAAAAATCATTACGATGACAGTAGTTTTTGTTTGCAGAAAACTGTGATAACACCATTGAAAAGTGTCGCTCTGCCATTTTTGGTGATAACATAAATAGAGCCAGATTTTAAAAACCTACAGGCTTTAACAAATAGTAAAACAATAGCAAAGGCCAGTTGGTAGGGTTTTTTTTTAACTCATCGACTGTTTGCTACATTCGTCCCCTGAGCAGTGATTGTCCAATCATGGCTTGGTGACTGTAACTCAGGGCAGTGAAGCTGTCAAGCTTTGGATTTCTCAACATGTTGAAATGGTTTACATGAGTCCCTTCTGCAGTGATACTCCGAGTGTTGAGGATGATTTTTTTTATCCTAAAACAACAAAGTCTAAAGAATGGACTGAGCGATGTGTTTGTCTGCTCTCACAAGCAGCAAATGTGAGCATGTCTGGCTTGTCTTAAACCTGACAGCAACATTTTTTAAGCCAACAAAATGAAAAACTTTTTGTTTACATGTATCTGAATTCAGAATATTGTGTCTCAACAGTTGCCAAAAACTTAAATCTGTAAATTGCCTGCATATTGCAAACATGCCAGACAGCAGTCATAGCAGCAGCAGTTAAAGGAGAAGTTCAATGAACAGTCAGTCTGCTCACACTTGACATGTAATGGGACATCATGGCCTCTGTGAATGCTGAGAGAATCAGATCACTTTAAATGCAGGAATTGACTGCTGAGGTTTACCGTCTGTGAGGTCGAGATTCTGATACTTCGTTCCTGTTGCCTCGCTTTAAACTTTGCAAAGGGCAGCCTTATCCAAATGGCAAAGCAAAGAAAACATATTTTTTTCATTTCTGTCTCTACGTTTTCTCTTCCACCTCAGTACAATGGAGGTAAATGTGATTTTATTTGTGTTGCTCACCACTTGGAAAACGACGGTTTAGAGATTCATCAGGAATCATAGTTTTAACCAGATTCTTTCACCAAGACTCCTTTGTACTTGAACAGTGTTCATGAAATTATATTTTAAATCATGCACAACTGAAATATAAACTATCCTCACTGACTGATGCCACAGAACGATAACTGAAGATAGGTTTTTTTCTCGTGCATTACTTTATAAGGCTGCCACTTAATGTGATGGTAATCACAGATAACAAGAATGCATTTCAGAGAAAAACTCAAGTTTAGTAGTTCTTCCCTAGAGGCTTCTAGCATTAGCATGTTGTTTTTTTAAAAATGAGATCACCTGACCCTGTAAGCCGATGTCATAAGAAAGAAGCACATGTCTACCTGCAGCATACAAACAAACATTTTTAACTGAAATGCTACTGTTGCAGGTCTTTGCAGAGTACAAAAACACATAAGATGAACGCTGTCTCAAACACGCTGTGTGCAAAGAGAAACAAGAGGGAACAATCAGAAACAGAAATCCAGAGATTTCATTTGGGCTACAATACCATTAACCCTCAGTTAGCTTTAGCATTAGCCTGGTAGTGTCTGTACTAGCATCAGCATGCGTGGCTGTGCCTGCTGGGGTGGCACAGGCTGTGAATATAGAGTGGGCTCCCACAGCTCTGAAGATTAGCGCTCAAGTGCATTCAAGTCCATGTGCGAGGGCCGATTTCCAGGAAGAATAGCCCTTTATTGGGCCCCAAGTTGAATCCTGCTGCTTCCCTTTGGCCCAATAGAAGGCTGCAGTAACTGACAGTCCTTTACAATCAGCCAACACTGGTGGAGGTTTTGGGGCTCTCATTCTTTTTGTCAACTCTTTTTCTCTAAAAAGGATTGATTTTGAAATTACTCTTTCTCTGCCCAGTGTGTGTATAGGTTGGTATATTTGAGTGCATTCGTCCGTATATGTGGGTTTTTGTGTGTGTTTGTACATGCTCACACACATACGTGCACACGTTGAATGCCAGTCTTGACAATTGTCTTAATGGGATAAGGAGAGACTATGGTTCCTGTTGGAGGGGGTGGGACTTTGGGAATGACATGGGAAAACACACCACACACACACACACACACACACACACACACATTCATGGCACCAACACTGAGCTTACAGATGATTCAAAGTAAAGGTGATACATGGTGACTTGTTATCACTCAAATACACCTCAAGGCTGCAAAAACTCTGCACACTAGCCAAACAAGACATGACACACCTATTGGCTGGAGGGAAACTTCACAAACCAATTCACAACCATAACACAGCAGATGATGAGTCATGTGCTCATGGCGAGGGAGCGTTCATAGTTTTAAGTTTTAGATCATTTGTTGACGTTTTGTTTCACAAATTTTAAAACTAATGGCCATTTAGAGGGGATGAAAAATTCACCAAATATATTCTTGATGAAGAGCTTGATGAAGGGATGTTGCAATTAAGAGTGCTGACCAGTAGAGGTCACCTATAGCATAATAGTCATAAAGGCCTTCATGCTAACAACCCTGCTACTGAATCTGTTTTTCTTTTCTTTTTTTACTTGTGATAAAATAAAAATGAAACAAAATAAACAAACAAATGTGTATCTACTTGCAGCCTCTTGTCACATGATACAGACTTCCTGTGCACATAAATTGTGAGCTGTTGTACTAATGAGTGATTTCTTTGCAGATGAGTTTGAGGAAGGACTTTTAGAAGCCTGGAATGGGGAAACTTTCCTGAATCACACTTATGTTTTTGTAAATAAAAAATGTCTTTGTCTTCCTTCTGCCATTAATTATGACACCCCCGTCTCATTTTGGGGTCACACCAACCCATCCACCAGAATATATGTTGTAGCGTATGTTTTTTGTGAGGCCAATAGAAGTTGAAGCTTAATGTTTTGTTTTTTTAGTTTATTATTTTAACAGGGCCATGGTTCTGGTGTTAGTGGTAGTGTCACTACAAGCTCATCCTGAATGGTGTTTTGAACTCACGATGTGCCTATTCAACACTATCATCATGCCGACCAAATGCTCTCTACATTTATATATTCCATAAATTCCAGACCTTTCCTATTTAAGGCTTGGAATTCACTATCTGCTTTTCCAAAGGCAGCGATACTAAGCCCTCCAGCTGTTTTCCCCATACACACCTTTATATACACTCTATTGACTCCACATCTGTCCTGACTGGTCCTTCCTGTAACTCCGTGCTGGCTAAACCAAACCACGGTCATTCCCTTAATTTAATCAGGTCATTTTTATGCCTGAACTGAACCAGACCTTCATCATAAGTGCAGCAGTTTGCAGTTTGAAATGCTCATATGTGTTTTTTTTTTTTTTTAGGAAAATGACAAACAACCTAAATTTGTTATTTAATTTGTAGGATTTGTTGATTTTAATACTATTCTGTTGTTTAAAAAAATGGAAATCTTCACAAATGTCCATTATTTCAACTATCATTTAATTGTACCAGATGATTGGCACTTTCAACTGGGCTGGAAGGAATTAATTAGTGAATACAAGTGAGTCCATTAATTGCAATGAAAATCCACTTTGGGCTTGGATGAAAGATGATTAAACACCACCAGTGTAAAAGTTTTCTTTTCCTAACTCTTAGTGATTAATTTCCAGGAGTCTTTTTTTTTGCCCTGAAGTAAGATGCCCAGCCTGGGAACACACACACACACACCCACACACACACAAATTTACAAATCACATACTCATACACAGATATGTTGGCTTGCATGCTCCTGTTCTGTCTCTCACGGCCAGAGACTCATCACATTCTGTTCTCAGCAGATGGACAGGTGTGTGATTATGTCCCACCTCTAATCCTCACCGGTATTTTATCTCCATTCCACAACTCATCGTGTTGATACTGAGATGTCAGCCAGCGATAAGTGAAATGACAAATTCAGAAGAAGATGCAGGGGTGTCACATTTCCCAGACTGATCTGCATTTCATCACGAGTTAAGGATGAGCTGAAGAGTGGGCGGATGGATGGATGGACGGCAGTGAGAAAGAGAGAGAGAGAGAGAGAGAGACCACCAGCAGCGGTTATTTGTACGATATCTCAAGTTTGTCTTCATTACTCACGGTCCAATGCACTTCAGGATGTACTAATAGCCCATGCGTTGAAAGGCTGTCTGGCAGGTGAGACAGATTGAACTAAGAATAGCTGAATGTATAATTGCACATCAGGTTTGATATTATCAGTCTCCCATGAGAAATCTGCAGAGTAAAGGGCCTGAATGCAATTATTACCTTGGTGCTCATCAAGCCAGCGACTGAGTGAAAATGACAGTTATCAAAAACTGACACTTCAGTCTACAATGGGCATTTCTAAAGGAAAAATAAACTCAGAACTTTGTTGAATCATTAAATCCTTTCACGAAAGCAGTAAAATATGAACATTTTGTAACTGAATGTCGATGAGCCATGCTAGCTTTTCTTATCTGGTGCTTTATTTAAGGAAAATATCAAGTTTTTCTCTTCCTTTTTAACTACATATGACCTTCACAAAACGGTTGAAATCAGTCTTTTTTTTTACCTCCATTGCTGTGGTTAAGCTACAGTTCGGTTAAAGGCACTATATGTGACATTCTTTTTTACCAATTAAAATACAGTTCCTGTATAGAGGCCATATCAGCACTGTCTACTGTAAGTACAGGTTGATATCTAGTTTATACTGTATATTGGAGTCATTAGCAAATATATAGCTATGATGAATGTTAACTGAAGCACATAAGACTGTTTTCATACCAGTAGATGAACTCAGCCTGGTTTTCATGATGTGAACACAAAGTAATGAGAGTGAAAAGAGGGATTGTACTGTAAATGGTGCAGACATGTCACATGTAACCCATTTAAAGAAATACAAAGAGGTTTTGGGTCAGAAAGCTCTCTCTGATCAGAAACAAATTTGATACCCCAGTTGAAACTAGTATTAAACCCAATAACTTGTGCATCTTATTTCACTTTTTTTTTTTACCATAGTCAACACTTGTATGCTGTTTAAAGGAGGTGCTATTAGGTGCTGTGGTTGCTCGTGTTACAGCTTTATTAAACTTAATGCCGTCAAACGAGCATTAGTCTCTAATAGTTAGTATTAATATTCAGGAAACCAATATCAGGCCTCTCAGCTCTATTGGCATGTTGCTAGCAGGTCTCATTCACTACTGGGTGGCCTGGTTGGTAGCTACTCAACACTCTTCTCTTGCCAAGCCAAAAAAAAAAAAAAAAAAAAAAACCCTGTTAGACTCTCAGAGAAAAGCAGTAAGGTGGGGTCAGAGTGTGTGTGTGTGTGTGCGCATGCCCACGCGTATGTTTGTGACTAAAGCTTAATTATCACACCCTCATACTATTATCTGATACTGTCAAGCTATTGTTGTGAATGTAAATACTACCTTTTGTCGGACACCAGACTAATTGTCGCAGGGGGATAAAAGAAACACTGAATTTAAATGGACTGAATAGATGCATTGGATTGGCTGCAGCTAGTTTGTTGAACCTGAGTTTGGGATCTGTTGTGCGAGGCTCTTTGTCTTGCATTTCCCCTAGCTTCTTTTCTCTTCACTTTCCCTTGCAGTTTCTTTTTGTTGTTGGTGAAAATTGTGCATCAATGCGGTCTAAAGCTTTCTCAGTTAAGTGACCCGTGTTGAAATGTTCCAGGGGCGTCTTGCTGAATCGCTCAAACAAATTGCTGTTGATATGAAGATATGTGGCGGTGTCTTCATTGAGCTGCAGGTTTATACACTTGGCAAAGTTTCAGCATTGCAATGCACTGAATAGAAGACCTAGCTAAGGTTATGACTTTGTCTTTTGTCAGTCAATTTTGGGATCGTCCTTGAATGGACACTTTTCCAAACATATCAAAAGGCAGATTTTCGGGGGAAGATCTATTCCATTCAGAAGTCCTCTTATTAGATAAGGCTCAGCAACAGTTCAAACTTGAGGCTACTTTCATGGCTTATCTGTGTTTCTTTCTATTCGCTTCAAACTCAGACAGCTAACAGAAGACGCTTTGCAAACTCCTCTTTCAACAAATCAAAATTCTGCCGTCAAAAGTTTGAAATATGTTTCTTTCTTTGTTGCTGTCAGATTTTATTTCAGTGTGTGATTAAAGCAAACCAACTTCATCCCTCCAACTCCAGGTTTTATTCAACCAGCAGTCTACTGGGCCCGTCTCAACAGATGTTGTTGATGTTCCTGTACAGCTAATGGTGCAGTTACCCTCCTGTTGTGCACAGGATTTAAAACCATATCTCCTTAAGCCTCCTTTGAGATCTCTTAAACTGTGAAGGAAGCAACTTATATTAAGTGGACACATTTGAGCATCAAAATCACACTTTTTTTGGTGTAATGTGCAACTTTCATATCAATGAAAAAAAGTCCCATTTCCAATATTGTACCCAGTTTCTTCTTAATACATTCAGGGTTTTGCC
>JAQNCA010000014.1:9885759-9897466 GCA_029783725.1 Acanthurus tractus
AAAAAATTACAAAAAATAAAAAAAAATGACAAAAAAAAAAAAAAAAAAAAGCCAGTCAGTGAGTGTAAAATAAAAGACTAAGTTTATGAACTGGAATTGATAGCAAAATATGGAAAAAAAAACTTTATATGGGTTAACCACATGATTAAAACATACTTATGCAGTGGTAGCCTACATTTTGTTGTGGCGTTCAAACACCGTTAAACTCAGTTTAACTTCGTTTTTAAATCATCTACTGGTATGTCTGTAGGTGGGTAGTGTATACTACGTCCCCCCCATCAGTTTAGAAATATGTAAACCAAATGGGTCGATTTAAAGAAGCATGCAATAAAGCCTTTAATAACGTTAGTTGATAATTTCAGTAAAACTCCAAACAGCCTAACTTTTTGTCTCGTGTTTCTGCTCATGTCCTCCTGCTCTCTGCGCGCCGTGGTAACGCTGATGGGAGAGCTAGATTGGTTACCACATGGCTTTTATCCAAGTCGAGGCGCTTGAGAGTGGACCGCTTGGAGAGTGGGAGCGCAGTCGCAGGTTATCCATCGCCTGGTGCAAGATCTACCGTCACTCCACGACGCCTGGGATCTTCCTTTATACAAACCAGAGACTCAACTAAACCACTTGACTCAACGCGGACCCACATTGTCCCTCTTTTTTTTTCCTCTTTTGCCCCCTCTCTCCTGTTTTTTTTTTCCTCACCCCCCTGATCAGCCTAAACCATCCTTGTTTTGTAAAGGCGATTGTTAGTGCGCATCATCGCGGGAGCCAAAAGGAGGTTTGCCACTGTTCTATAGGAGACTGGTGAGTAGAGTCAGTGTTTTACATTTCTAATCTTGTATTTGCATGATCCTCTCTGAGTCGTACTTTTCATGTTTTGATTTTTCGCTTTTCATTGGCTGCTTTTTTGCTGTTTAACTTGACTGAGCGATTTAAACTTCTTAACATATCGCTGATTTTAACATAAGGTACGCTGCAACTGCATTTCAACAAGTTAAGTTGTTTTTAAGTGCTGTATCGCAGTGATGTTACGGTAATATCAGAGGGAAAGGAAAGACCAATGCTCTCAGCGGATATAGTTGCTTCATTAGAAGTAAACAATTACTGCGTGTTTGTTTTTTAATTCCCACGGAAAGCATCGCCACCTTGTATGGACAACATGAAAAATTAAATCTGTGTTTCACTGTTTTCTGTCCTCTGAGTTGTTACCCTTCAGCTGAATTCGCTGGTTGGGAATAAGTTGTCGCACTTAACTCCACTGCTGCTCCTTCTGTATGGCTGATTAAAGGGCCATGTTACATAATAAGTGAAAATTAATTGGATTGCTTTCACTTGATTTGAACCCTCACATACATAAGTGCCGACCGTTCAGTGGGCGTGGTTTTAGGTTAATTGAACAATCCCATTCAGATTCAGATGTTCTTGGAAAAATACAGATGAAAAAAGTCACCGAGTGTTTTTTTTTTTTTTTTTTAAGTTTTGGTTATGAGGTCACTTTTTTCAAATCTGCCGTCCATGCGCTTTTCCTCTCTCTCTCAGTGGGCTGCGGGAGCGTCATGACAGCTGAGAAGAGCGTGCCCGTTATAAACGGTAAGCCAGAGGAAGGCAGGGACCCGGAAGGGTCCAGCTCCAGCTTGGACAACGGAGACTACAATGAGAGGGGCCACTGGAACAACAAGATCGAGTTTGTTCTGTCTGTGGCTGGAGAGATCATTGGACTGGGCAACGTGTGGAGGTTTCCATACCTCTGCTACAAGAATGGAGGAGGTGAGGAAGTTTCTCTTATCTGTGCTTTAAGTATGATCCATGCGGCAGGAGAAGGCTCTGAGATAAAGACAAGCTCACCTCCAGGCAGAGTGGATAGAGAAAGATCATTGAAGACATAAAAATACAAGTGTTCAATCCAAAGGAGGAAGTAAATTTGATATTTTTTAAAGATAAACAGAAGTATTTAATTATTATGTCATTTACTTTGAATTCATTATGCACATTCATG
The DNA here is from genome assembly GCA_029783725.1 of Acanthurus tractus. Taxonomy (NCBI): domain Eukaryota; kingdom Metazoa; phylum Chordata; class Actinopteri; order Acanthuriformes; family Acanthuridae; genus Acanthurus; species Acanthurus tractus. The sequence goes on from JAQNCA010000014.1 coordinate 9,887,750, forward strand.
TCAATAAAAGAGGTGGGTTTCCTCATCAGGCACCTGCAGACAGCACAGTGGGAAAAGGTCATGTTGCGGATGAGTGTGGTGTCACAGTGAGGGCTTTTATTTCAGTGGTGGGAATGACTCATTACTCCCTTTGAGCGGGGTTTGAGAAGAATTTGAAATTTTGACTTTAGGGTTATGAACATTTTAAGTCATTATACTGATTAAGTTTTTATTCCAGTGTTAATCAAGTGAAATTAATATCTTTATGTATTTTTCTTTTGTGTGCATAAAGGTGCGTTCTTCGTCCCGTATGTCATCTTCTTCGTGTGCTGCGGTATCCCTGTGTTTTTCCTGGAGACTGCCCTGGGTCAGTTCACCAGCGAGGGAGGCATCACTTGCTGGAGGAAAGTCTGCCCACTCTTTGAGGGTGAGAGAACACTTTTCACTTCTTATCTTTCATCAGAAGTGCTCAGGATCTTAATTATTCAAAAGAATATAACAGTATGCAGAGAAAAGAAGTTGGGCTGACAAAACTGGATTCCTCCACTGATAAAATTAGCTTTTTTTTCATCCACACCTTTTCTTCCTCAGTAACACCTGTCTGAGCCGTTGACCTCTGCCTTGCTGTCATTGATCAGTGCAGCTGTGACGACTCGCTAGTTGCAATAAAATCCAGTCACCTTCATTTTTGAATCCTTTCCAGGCATTGGCTATGCGACGCAGGTGATTGAAGCGCATCTAAACGTGTACTATGTAGTGATCCTTGCCTGGGCCATTTTCTACCTCTTCAACTGCTTCACCACTGAGCTGCCGTGGGCCGGCTGTGGGCACTACTGGAATACAGGTGGGAGGAGGGAGCAGTGACTAAGAGAGAGAATTATTGTTGCAAGCAAAAATAATTGAGTGCATTGTTTTGCTTCTGGAGAACAGGAAATAGAAAAAATCTTATAGCTGTACTCTTGTAATGCTGTATTTATACACATACCAGCAATAGGCTTTAAAAAATAATAAAATGTCATTGTGTTTCCACAGAAAACTGTGTCGACTACTATGGAGAAAATGCCACCAACATCACAAACCCCAACGCAACTTCTCCAGTGATTGAGTTCTGGGAGTAAGTACAATTTTTGAAATTCCGTGTCCGTCAGTCTTTGCATATGATTCCAAGCTCTTCTCATGATTGAAAAGTCCCATTGGAGAGCAAACCATGCGTCTCTCTGCGTATTAAATATTAATGGTGTCATAGTTCGTCCCTTGATGCCAGGCTCTACTGCTTCAGGCAGTCCGTCATTCTAACGTAATTTTGGAAATCTGAGCTTCTGACTGCTCCAGACTGTTTTTCTGACCCCCTAACCTTTCCCCCAATAATTAGTCAGCCCTTTTCATATTTGTGTGTCAACAGGCCCTGATAGGCCAGCTGTCTCCCAGCTAGAGCCATGTGTGTGGCAGTGGATCAGACCTTGTCAGTGTGTGATGCTGACCACACTTCCTGTCTTGCTGCCAGTGACTGTGTTTACACAGGGTCGAATCTCATTTCTTTAACCTAAATATTACGTTTGAGTGGTCAAATTAAAATTTGGATCAATGTTTTCATGTCTGAATCAAAATGAAGCGACATGATTTGTGTAAAAGTGATGAGAATGTCAGATTTGAGCCAGCAGCATAGATCTAACCCCAGAGAGAGAGACATGCCCGAAGGAAATGGCCAAAGGGCCAACCACCATGCCGTTGGCAAAAATAGCAACCAACCAGGCTTTGATTAATCTTTGCCAAGACACACTGTCATGTTTGGTACTGTACATACAGCAAAAACAAACATCTGAGCTGTAATTTCAACAACAAGTAATTCGCTATCTGTGGATTTTTTAAATTGGTACTTCAAAACAAATTGTTTTACCTTTCTTCAGCCAAGCTTGTATCAGCCAAAGAGGATTTAATGGAAGACTCACAAATCAACACATGATATGTACACATCTGACTTATTTTGTATGTATTTGCCAAAAAATGAATGCATTCACAATGCTGGATGCAGGAATTGAGGAAGGGATGAAGTCATCCTCTTCTAGGATTATTTTAACCAAGATGTCTTCTGCTATACATGATTAAAACTGGACAAATAAATGACGGAAAATTAGATGTGTTTCTTTGGAAAAGATGACCAACCTTAAAATGCTTTAATGTGGTTACAGAGATGATGTTACTGGGTAGATGTTCGCTTCATCTGCTTTACTCCACTTTAAACTAAGGAACCACCAGATTTTAGTGTTAAGTTTAAGACCTGAGCACCTTCTGTATAACATTTGACATTATGCACACAAGCCACACTGCAGAGATATATTTCACCCCATTTTAAAACCAACTGAAATGTATTTAGGAACACACTTAAGTATATTTACACACATTAGCGTTCACATCTTGCCCTTTCGGCTGACCAGGAAAGGACAGGGGGGCTGTGTTGGACCAGCCTGTGGCCAGCCACCAAGAACATGTCACCGTGATCAATGGCTGGTCAGGAGCTCCGGGGGTGAACTCGGTGGCAAAGATTTGGCAGGACCATGTAGCTCTGTGGCCCTGAATCTCGCTTCTCATCCTCCATCAATGCTGTGGCCTGGCTATGCTTCAACAAACAGGAAACACACTGTTGAATCACTGCCGCCGACAAGCTTTGATGTCATAATCGCTGATAACATGCCCTGCGTCTTGCACCTACACTGTTACACCTGTAGGTGGACTACAGATCAGTAGTTTAGTTGCCTAAACTACAGCTGTCAGGCCACAGGTCATCTATGGGATTGTCTTTGCCTGATAAAGCTGTATTGCTGACCTGCAAGCCAAAATTTCAAATTCAAGATCAAAATATACTTTTATTTTCATCTTTTTGAAAAAAGTTTTAGGCTTAAAAGTGCAGATTCAAAGTGAATAAATAGCACAAATAACAGTGCAGAAGATAAGACAACAAAGAACATCCGACACTAACCTCTTTAATGAGGTACCCAGCTTTAAACATGGCTGCCGTCTGCCTAAATTTTTTGATCAGAGGAGTTTGTTCACATCTGTGGACCTGCTGGCAGCTGCTCTTTGCCGGTTATCAGCAAACAAGGAGAGGAGATAAAGCAATAAATGCATAAAGCAGTTCAGTGATGCTCTGTAAAACTAGGCCTAGATTTGACTCAAGATGTTTGGTTTTTGGAGATTGATTTGTCAGGTAAAGATCTGACCCTGGACTTTATTTTGGCACAAAACATTTTGGCATCGAGAGCCTGAAGGAGCTCAAGATTCTGCGTGACCTTGGCCAAACGGTGGAGCAACCAAGAGCAAACTGCACTTCTTCCCATCCCTGCAGATGTTTTGTCTCATCTGTGCATTCTTGATGCTCAACAGCAGCTCAAAGTGTCACAGATGCTCCTCTGCTTGGTGTCCTCCTTGAGCAAATCTGATCCCTCCGAGGGCTGTGAACATGGTTTGAAGACAGATTTGAGGTATCAGGAGGATGACGTGTTCCTCCACGGCTTTAACAACAATGGGAAGCTGACTGAAGGGGTGAGCAGAGGAGACTCAGCAGAGAGGAGGAGGAGGTCCAGTAGCTGGAAGAACACATCCTTTCTCACTCCCAGTTATCAGATGAGTTGGCGGTGGAGCCACAGGAGGGAAGACTGTTGCCATCCTCATATTGTTGAGGACTGCCAATGCAGGAGCAATTCGCTGATTGTGAATTTACAGTCTTTACTTGCATCTTTCACTGCCAAAGTCCAGGTTGGCAGCAGGATGAGGATCAGACATTATGGACAGATGGAAGGAGAGGAACCAATAAAAGTCCTTTATATTAAAAGCTAATGTAAAATAGCCCACAGGTTTGCTTGCACGTTGTATTTTGTTAAAATTGGATGTAAAGCATTTTAACTAGCATGAAAGTGTTGCATTAATTTTTGGTTAATCAGTAAAAAATATTTTATATTAATAGTGAGCAACTTGAGCAAATATTGAGTTTTTTATCACCCCTCTCTGTGTTGTAATTTATTTAGCACTATTTACTCTGAGTAAGAGTGTTATTTAAGGCATCCATCAGGAAGTCTACAGAGACTCTGCTGTTCTATGTTTGTCTCTTCCAGAAAGCATTTACTAATGCTTTTACTTGTGTCACTGAAGAGTGTAGAGCTAAATCACATTATAAAATCAGTAATCGTCTCCGTTCTCTCTGCCAAATCAGACGCAGAGTGCTGAAGATATCAGATGGTATTGAGCACATGGGGGGAATGCGCTGGGAGCTGGCCATGTGTCTGGCACTGGCCTGGTTCATCTGCTACTTCTGCATCTGGAAGGGGCCCAAGTCAACTGGCAAGGTGAGGGATGATAAAACATGTGATTGTGTGTGTTTTTGTGCGTGTGTGTGTTTAAGTCTGTGTGCTTTTTATTGCAATACAAATACTGAAAGCCTGAGTGTCAAGTAAGTGCTACATGATGTTTTTACACAGTGAACATATGAAAATCACATGTGTAATGTTGTTATCACACCATTCGACTCATGATGGAGCAAAACGTGTGCATACAATGTTATAATGAAACACATTCAACACGTTAACATGCACACGAATTTTCTTGCATTACTCTAAACATGACAGCGATCTTTATTTAAAGTCATGTGCATGAAGTCATGTTAGTCATGTTAACATTATATTCAGCTTTGCTTTTACAAAAGAGGCTGCTTCATAATGTAGCACTTTGTGATTAAGACAGGTGGGATATGCTGATATTATCATTTTCAGGGGCACCATTTGGGCTATTTGTTTACTGTGTGTTTGCAAGGCTACATATTACAGATGCTTGCATAAAGGAAAAACTCACATTTATGGTTGGAAGAAGTAAAGACATTAAAATATTGTGTGTCAACAGGTTTTTGAAGATGTGCAAATATTTTAATGCCAACTTTTTTAAAATTTGTAGTTAAAGAAATGAATTTATGTCATTATTGTATTCATTTTATCAGAGTATGCATGGCTACATGTACTTAAAATGTTTCCTATCTATGCAAAGAGCTTTGCAGGAATTTTGTCTTTTTCGGAGTAAAGGCAAATAAAGAATGTTTTGTGCACATAGTCATGGAGGAAACCATGAAAAAACTCTTTCCCCTTCTTGTCCTCAAAACAACTCTCTTACAGGAAGCCACATGCATGCCCCCTGCAAACAGAGGGCAAACAGGGTGTCTGCACCACCCACCTCTACCTTTCCTCCCATCACCCTTCCCATTTTAATGCCCTCCTTGAGACTTTTCTAGCAAACCTTGAGGAGGACAGTGAGGACTCTGCACCTTGCTCTTGGTGCTCAGCAGCTCTTAAGAAACTCCTCTCAGATTCAATGAACCAGAAGGAGTAGAGAGATAGTGATAGAGTGAAAAAAAGGAAAGGAAAGAAAGAGAGTATAGAGAAAAGAAGGAGAGGTGTGTGTGTGAGTGTGTGTGGAAAAAATTAATGGGCTCACAGTCTAAATGACGGAGGGAAAAAAACAACCAGGCGGCAAAGCCTATATCTCCCCGAAGTGTCTTTTGTGTGGCTGTGAAGTAAGAGGGGAGAAGGCTTCTTCGTGGCCGGGCTTTAGCAGCCGGTCCAAGATTGATTCCTGTATTCAGTGGAGGAAAGGAGAGCGTTCATGAGGAGCATGCAGAGTATATCCTCAGCCTCCGACTCTGCCGCCTCTCTCTCTTTCTCTCTCTATCCTGCTATGAGAAATTAACCACAGCTCGCTTGTTGCATGAGAGAGGTGCTTTCTTCTCCACAGACCCTACAGCCCATTCAGTTCCGACTCTGCTAAGCTGTTTGCTTTTGTTGGCCGTGTTTGCCAGCCATTCTCACATTTAAGCCCTCCTGTTAGATTTACGGCGAGGCAGGGGCAAGTCTGACCAGTAAATTTGTGGTGGCTTAAATGTTTACCCGTGGTGAGCTGGAGGGAGCATGTGGAGCATCAAAAGTTCATGGAGAGATCGAATTTTGTCCTTTTCATCTCCGGAGAGATGGAGAGAAAGAGGGAGAGGAGGTTTAGGATGTGTGATCGTTTCATTTGACAAATTGAAGGAGGGATCTGCTGGGCAGGAGACAACTTTTCCCACACTTTCCCTGTAGGTTACGCTAGGATTAGCAGAGCTTAGATTGGACGGTCTCAATAAGTCTCATGGATCCTCACTATCCAAACATTTCCTTAGTCAGGGGTTTATTTATTTTTTAACTTCTCACTTAAATTCACAAGGTAAATGATGCTCAGGATGCTCTTTAAAGAAGATCCTTATTCTCTCAGTGATTTAGGATGAAACTGAGCTTCAACTGAAAAAATTGTCCCCACACTTTTTTTGACTTCTCTCCATCTTTTCATTCATGAAACTGCTGCTTGCACTTGCAAAGTAATATAAGCAGGGGCGTATGGGTAATTGGAGGATGCATCATGCATTGATGAATGGTCTACTTTATCTGCATCTGTAGTATGTGCACACCCTTTTTAGTATTGTGAATGAAGCTGTGTGTGAGTGAGTGTGTGTGTGTGTGTGAGAGAGAGTATGTGTGTGTGTACTCATGCTTCGTGCTTCAAAGAAAAGCACATTTTCCCACACTGCCAGCATCACTCCTCTGGGCTTCTCCTGTTTAAGAGAAGGGGCCAGAGGAGCCTTCTTTTCTTTTCAGTCTCCTGGCCCGGCTCTGTTCTGTCCTGTTCTGTCCTCAATTGGACTTTGACTGGATGCCAGCAAGCCAGGGGATGTATGTTTCCCGCCTCTGCCTTCCAAGAGGCCAGGGTTTTTGTTCGAGGGGTTTCCAAGAGTCTTGAGATGTTGATCACAATTCTGCAAAACCTGAATGGTTCAAAAGAGGAAATTGTTGGTTTAGCAAGTGCTAGCTACTGTACTGAAGGTACTGTGGTGCTGACTCCGTGGTCTGCATGATACCCCTTTATCCCTTTACCAGATGCACAGTTTTTATGTGTACATATACATATATATGTATACATGCTGGGCTAACCTGGACTTGTGATTAAACTTAACTTTCAGGCTAGCAAACTCGTAAGCTAGTGCCTCTCCCTACGTGTTGCATTAGATGTGAAAATGTGTCCTAATCATTCCTAGATGGCTGCAGTATTTGCTAGATAGACAGGTTTGTGTGTGTGTGAACATAACACACCAGCTTAGTCAAATCATCATTTCCTCATGATGAGCTGTCTCTGCAGGTGAGCTCTGACGACTTTCCTTGGTGGCTCTAGTTGTCATTTCAGTCAGCCTGCTTTCGCTTCAGTGTTGTTATTCAGTTTAAAAAGTCAAATGTTTCCAGATTGTGGTGTTGGATAAAACATATATATACATGAGGCTCCAGCCTCTGTGCAGCGGTCACGAGTTCGAATCCAGCTCTGACCTATTTGCTGCATGTCATCCCCTCTCTCTATCTCCCCACTTTAACTCTGTCCTGTCAAATAAAGGCCAAAAAGCCCAAAAAATAATCTACCAAAAAAAAAAAACAATACTCCATTTATTACACCCTTTTGTCTACAAGAGAGACCTTCAGTGTGGTGTGCTTTTTTGTTTTACATGTCTTCTTGAACTCCAATGTGGAAGTTATTTTTATTTGACAAATTACACTTATTAGAGCTAATGAATCATGACCGTTAACAACTTTAACGCTAGACCAAAGTCAGGGTAAATACATGCATTATAATAGAGCACAAGTAAAGCTGAGGTTCAGTTTAATTGCAGGTTTTTAATTTATTAAATAATATAAGTAATAATTATACAACAAGAATTAAGTACTCTGCTTGGAAAGGACATCTCTATTTGAGTTTGCATGTTCTCCTTGTGCTTGTGTGAGTTTGAACCGTTAGTCTGAAAAGTGGTTCATTATTATATTTAATCTTGTAGGACTGCACTAATCTACAACTTTTTCCTCTTCAGTAGTGTGCCAGTTCAGTTTATTCACTGCCTTTTAAGGCCTTTTAAAAAAAGAGGAAAATGGAGGGGGGGGGGGCATGTAGGTTGGAGCTCAGTATCGTCACTTTTGCTGACACATACTTTGACTTGCACATCATTTCATGTGATAAAAGCTACTACTAATGCAAGGTCTGACAGTTGATGTCAACTGTGTTATTCTGCAATCTGTGCATTGATCAGTGTAACAAATCTGTATGTTTATACCTGCAGGTTGTGTATGTGACAGCTACATTTCCTTACGTCATGTTGCTGATTCTGCTGATCAGAGGAGTGACGCTGCCAGGAGCATTCGATGGGATCAAGTTCTACCTCTACCCAGACATTTCACGACTCTCTGACCCTCAGGTAGGTGTGAACCCGCTTTATCCCTCTTTTAGATAAAAAAAGAATCTGTCTCCTTCAAATTAAGCAAAAAGTGATGAAGCCACTGAGATGACACCTTAAAGAAAAAGAGAAGTACTACATTAGGTGTTGCTTTTTTAACACTTGTGCCACCTGCAGGCAATTGGTGTTACAACTGAAGTTTACTAGTGAAACTGCTCTTATCTTTGTGTGTTAGGATCTCAACTTCATCCCCTTTTAAAGCAACCAGTCATGGAGGTCAGAGGATACATATGCTTTTACTCATGGCAGTGTACATTTCCCTTAGTAGAAAAAATTGTGCCTGTTTACAAAAACCTTAATTTACTTGAAGTTTAAATTGGAAAACTTCAGACATTCACACACCTTGTAGGTATAAAAAAAAGTTCTGAAGTTGTAACACTTATTTGCCGCTGGTAAGAAGGCTGCAGAAACTATCATTGCCCATAAGGCGTACATCAGGTCTGCAAATACAGCTCTACACTGTGGATGCTTTTTACTTTTCTTACTGCTGGCAGCACATGCTGTACTGTAACTGCACGTCCAGAAACCAGATCCAATGTTCCTGGAAGGGTTTTTCTTTTTAACTCTACAGCACCGCAACTGAATAAATTCATGGTAAACACTGCATATATTAGATGAAGTATCAACTTGAAAATATTGCCTTAGAAGGCAAACATTAAGTTTAAGCAGTTGAATTATTCTGGTTGCATTGTGCTAAAACTTGCCTAGTAATAAAGGAAGATGACAACACAGTAAAGCAGGAGGGGTTAAAGGGACTAGACTCTCAGGAATGAATTCATAACCCTGCCTCACACCCACCTGTCTGGACCTGAGTAGCTGCCAGGAGGACGGGTGGCGTTGTTATTACAGTAAGGCGATGGGGAATCAGTCCTTTTTTTTGCCTATTCGAGCACGATGTTGTACTACGGACACGCTAAATGGTACAGTACAGGATCAGAGACCAAACAACTGCTCATTTGCCCTATTTTTCTAGTAATAAACAATTTGTCAAACACTAAATAGTTCTTCTCTCGTAGTAAAAGACTGAAAATATGCAACTGTTCAATACAGTTATATTAATTTGGCTGTATTTTATGTCCATATCAGAGGGATTAAAAGATCGGTAAGGAGGCTAATAGAGATGATATGCTGTCATGTAACTTATACAGGCTGACAGACACACAATCACACAGAGACAGACTCCTCGACTTTCTGAAGAGACAGATAGCTCAGGTCGCTAAGCAACAGTGCACTCGAAGATGTCAGTGGATGGGGTGTCATGACAACGTGAAGAGAGACTGATGAAGAGTTGCGAGAGAAAGACAGGTTGACAAGATGAACAGAGGGATAGATAGATAGATAGATAGATAGATAGATAGATAGATAGATAGATAGATAGATAGATAGATAGATAGATAGAT
>JAQNCA010000014.1:9902414-9935548 GCA_029783725.1 Acanthurus tractus
GTGAAATATCAACAGAGGTATGAGTTTAAAAACACAAGTTAACACATATGCAAAATCTACAAAATCCAAAATACTGACGCAGAAATATGACTGAGGATTGGCACATTGATTTCAGTTTCAGTTCATCATCAATATGTCCGTGCATGACACTATATGAGCCAGAAAGTCTTTGCAGCCTCCAGTTTAAGGTCCAGTCACAGCTCTTGCATTAATGGTGATGTCTTTGTGTCCGTCTCGCTCCTCAGGGACTGTATCATGCTGTGTTGTCTGAACAGCGGCACCAGCTTCGTAGCAGGTTTTGCCATCTTCTCTGTGCTCGGCTTCATGGCCTACGAACAAAACGTTCCCATCGAGGCTGTGGCAGAATCTGGTGAGAAAATAACAACCATGTTTCTGTAGAAGTCTGAGTAAGTTCTTACTTACATATCTGCAATGTTACTGTGCGCTAAAACAGATACTGTCGACCAAAGACTGTCTGTCTGGATCTTTGTGCCCTTATACACCATATTGTGCCAAAATGGGTAAAACATAACCCGTTACGTAACTCCGCGCTCTTCACCTAGGCTCTTAGACCACCGCATTATGATTTATTCAAGTCAGTATGAATGATTTAGTGGATGTGACAGAGCAAGAGATTTGAAGTGTTTGTGTTGGTGTGTGGTGAGGACAGAGGTGAATGTTTTAAATAATGTGTTTCTCTAACCTCATGCTGGTGTTAAATATGGCAACAGCACGCTGCCTCTTATTTTGAACAAATGAGTCTTATTTCACAACAGTATCTCATTGTATTCATGTTGCCCCCAAGACCAAACATTGTGCTATCTTTGCATCTCTGCACTTACTCTGCTTTTAAAAGTCTATTTGCTTTTGTTCTTCTTATTAAGGGCATTTAATTAGCCTAATAAGGTAGCAAATAGCCACTTTCTAAACTGTAGGTTTACTAGCATCTGTGTTGTTTTTTTGGTCATGTGTTAATAAATTGAATAATACTGCACTTGATGCAATCTTGCATTGAATAATACCGAGTAATCAATGCAGGCCCGAATTCTTAGGGCACTTCCATTAAACTGGCAAAGAGGAAACAAGAAAAAAATTAAGAACACTCAGTTAAAGATTCGACTAGGCCATTAATTAATGAATGTTGCCTTTTAGAGGTCATTGACTTTTCCAAAAAAGAAGTGGAGTAGTTGAGTCATCATTGCCTTTTGGAGCCTTTCTCTTTCAGATATCTTGAATTCTGTTCATTTAACAGGACATAATGTCTACTCTGGTTAGGTGTTTTCTCACTGTTGGTTATAGTCCATCACTGAGATGTTGATGTTCATCTTTTCTCTCTCCCTCTTGCTGCATGTCTGCCTCTGTAGCACTTCACACCAAACAGTGTTAGTGTTGGTCTTGACAGCTATGACTTGTCAGCTACAACTATTCACACCTGCTGCAGACACACTATCACTGCTTCATTACTGCACACCGCCAAAACTTCAGATAACCATGAGTCTACAAAGCTGCACAGTTTTGACCAGTTCCTTTTTGATCGCTGAGTTTCACTACCGCTCCATTAAAACTCCTGTTCATTATTTTTTGTGATCCAGGTCCTGGTCTTGCGTTCATTGCATACCCCAAGGCTGTCACCATGATGCCTCTGTCCCCACTGTGGGCCTGCCTCTTCTTCATGATGCTCATCTTCCTCGGTCTGGACAGTCAGGTGAGGACTGCTAGAGTGAGAATACTGAGTTACAAAGAGTGTTTCACTTATGCAACCAGTAAAATAAATCAGGAGAGGACTAACTTGATGTATGAGATGTTTATTGCCTTGTCATTTAGTTTGAACTAATCCAGGCTTATGATCGGCCCAGTGATTAAACATCTTTCCATTTTTTTAAAGAACTTTAAAAAAAAAAAATTTCATTCTGCAGTTTGTGTGTGTGGAGAGTTTGGTGACAGCCGTAGTGGACATGTACCCCGAGACCTTCAGGAGGGGCTACCGCAGAGAGCTGCTGATCCTGGGCATGTCTGTGGTCTCCTTCTTGATAGGACTCATCATGTGTACTGAGGTAAGAATCAGCCTTAGTTACATCATTAAAGGTAACATATGTCCAGTGTTTAAATTGTGTTTTTTAACAGGAATTGTCTTGTAAAAATATTTTTTTAAAAGTTAAATGTTAATAACTTTTAAAAAAAGGCCAATAGAAAGACACACTAAAACCAAGAACAAGATAGCAACAGAAAGCAAAATGGTTTCCAAACTACACCAACTAACAAAGGCTGTTAATAACAAATGCATTGTATTGCTGTGAGCTCCTGCAATGCCACAATTTTTACTTTGATCAATGAAATAAACAAGTCAAACCACATAAACAAGAGATGGACGAATTAAAAGTACAAAGAGAAAACTGTTTTTCCTAAAGCTACACTGACAACATTTACTCATTGTTATTTCTGTTTTTATTTAATACGTAGACATGTCTTCATCGTCTTCATTATCAGCTCCATCATCATCATTATCATCATCATCATCACCATCATCAACAGTTTGTGAAATGAGTCAGAGATCAGTTCCACTGGACACTTTGTTTTCCGACTCCAAAGGTCTGTGCTGACTCTGGTCTGTGGTCACTGCATCCATCTGAAGCTCTGCTCATGTCTGCAGCTCTGCTCTGCTTTTAAGACCTTTCATCTTTATGCAGTAATAATGGAAGAGAATCTGGTTCCTCACACTGTCAACAAGGTCTTTCAACCACTAAAAGCTTTTCATGTGTTCATATGCACTGCTGTCAATTCACCGTCAGTGTAAAATGTACTTTACTGTTCTCTAGTGGTCCATAATGGTCACATACTGGGAGAAAATGACCTGAATTCAATATTTAAGTACATACTTTTTGTATGTTATAGACTGCTGTGATGTCCATAACCTTCACCTGTTTTTTTGTCAGCACTTGGACTTCATGACTGCTGCATATAAGAAACGATCAGCGTCTTTCAATGGGTAGTTGAATAACCAATTAATTGCAGAAGATAAATCTTTTTTAATTTCTCAACAATGTTCAATTCTCATTAAAAATGTCTAAAACAAAATCAGTAAATGATAAACTAATGTAGACAGGACCAACATGAGGTGAAACAGCTAGTGCCTCAAGGGCACATGAGGTCTTTATTGTAGGAATAACAGGAGTTTTTCCTTCTCTAATTGCCTTGATTTCTGTTTTTTTAGCACTGTATATATAGGAAATGACTGTTCAGACAAATTTATGATTGCTATGTGAAGTTTTCTACTCTGTTTTATTTAGTCGAGCATTGGGACGTTGTGCCAGTTTCCTCCTGGCTCTTGCTTCTGCTGCCTTAGCGCCCACATTGCAGTGTTGTATGACAATTATGACGAGAACATAAACCTACAACTCCCTTATCTGCAAATCTGCAGATAGCTGTAGATGCATTGCCACAGCTTTATTACCACAAAGTGCTAAAACCACATATGATCCATTGGTCTACAACAGTACACAGTGTCGACTGGTGGTTTTGATAGTCAACTCGTCTGTGAAATCCTCTCCCAGCTCTACCTGCACTCCAGACACTTAAGTCCTCTCTGCTGCTTTAAACCATCATGAATAAAATGTCACAGGAAGCTCAGAGTGGGATTCAAACACAGTTCAAGAGGTCCTGAGGGAGTGTAGTTCAATACCCAACTGAAAGTGAGACATAAAGACGCTGGGACATTTTGATGATACTCTCGGCTGTTTACGAGCAGTTTAGTGATGTAACCTTACTCTTAGATTCATGTGAGATTTTTATTTATGACAACCCTTTTAGAGGAAACAGAAAGAACAGACAAGTTGTCTTAAGCGGAGGAAGCGGAGCTCCACTGCAGATACTGTAACAACAGAAACCTGTGAAGGAAAGTTTTAAATTTTAGGAAGAGGTGCTAAAGTTCTTACGGAGGTAAAAGAAATTTAAAAAAAAGAAAAGAAAAGTAAAATCTTAGTACAAGTCATGCGTTCAAAATTTTATGTAAGTAAAAGAATGTTTGCACATGGTAAATGTAGTGGAGTACAACATACAACATTTTCCTCAAAGAAGTAGTAGAGTAGAAATAGAAAATGGCATAATGGGATTTACCCAAGTAACATGCAAATACCTTAAAATTATACTCAGGTGCAGCACAAAATACATGTACTTTGTTTCCACAAGTGTAATGCTCATCTGTTCAAAGCTGCAGCTAGTTAGCATTGCTTAGCACACAGAATGGAATCAGTGGGAAATGTTACTGAGTCTCGATGAAGTTCAATAGTACAAAAGAAGCAAAATACATTGTGAAATGTTTTAAACCTAAAATACTGGCTGGCATTTACTGTTTTTTTTTCTTTGGCGGAGACCAGCTAGCTGATTTCCCCTGTTCCCAGTGTTTATTTTAAGCTAAGCTAAGTAGCTGCTGGCTCCAGTTTTATATAGAACTGACAGATATTAAAGTTACTCCCAAAATAATTAAATTCTACTTGATCATTCAGGAATGGGCATTGGGTGGCTAAAGTTTTTCTCTCACAGTATTCAATTTTTAAAAGAGCCACAGCAGGCTGCTAAAGCACAGGCACTGTTTTGATTAAACTTCTGTGGAGAATATATGCACACCTAGAAACAAAAATTATGGCATAATTCTGGTGCAGACAAAACAGCTGGACTGACACATTGTTAATGAGAAGACATCGGTCCCATTTCAACGAGTCTTTGGTGTGAAAGCAAAAAAACTTATCACAAGGTTTTTAGGAAACAGATATGTGAATATTGCATGATTTTTTTGGCTAAATTAGCCTACTAATAGATCTATCTGCAGAGGGTATTTTCAGTGAGGGTATTTTGCTATGATTAATAGGACAAAATCTAGTTAAACTGCTCTGCATGTTTCCTACTCCCTGCACTTTACCAGTCCATTAAAAAGTGTGTGACAGGGACCCATGCTGTAAAGCCCTGGCTCATTACTGTACATGACACCTTCATTTACCCTTGTCTCAAGCTGTTAGACATTGTTCATGACACGCAGTCAATTTGCAGTGAAATTATACTAATAATTCTTCTGATCACTTATATCATCTGTGAGTTCAGACTACAGTGAACATAATTATAAACTTCAGAGTGTTGCATGAACTTCTGTCTGTCATTTGATTTTTAACATGGTACCGGATGATGCAGAATGACAAACTATCCCATCAACATAAACTCTCTGTCCGTGTATCTTCTTGTTTAGCATTCTCTTGTTGTTTTTGCAAAGAGAAAGTGTAAACAGAAGCCAAACCAGAACTGTAGTGCAAGAATATATAATTGTTTTCTTTTGTCTGGACCAAATGAACCAAACTTCAGGTATGAAAGCTTCCTTTTTAACACCGCATTTTCTGTCAACATCTCAACACCTCTTGAGGCAATTAACCGTTGTCCTAATTTTCCATAAAGAATAAGATGTTTTCTTGCAGAGTTGCTCTTTACATTTGTTTTCTATGACATCAGTCCCTGACAAACAAGTCAAGCACACCTGAAACATTTCATATCTCATGTGATCTAACTCTAGTCTGATGCTCATGTAGAGGCTGTGACAGGAAACTGACACCTGTCTCTTCCTATCAGGGAGGGATGTATGTCTTCCAGCTGTTTGACTCGTATGCTGCCAGCGGGATGTGTTTGCTGTTTGTGGCCATATTTGAGTCCATTTGCATCGGCTGGGTGTACGGTAAGATAATATTACTGGAGATCTCCAAGATATGTTTGCGTTTCATTGCCCATCTGTGTTATCCTCAGGTAACAGAAGTCTGTTTTTTGTCAACTAAACAGCTGTCACACAATTGAACACAGAAAAACAAGCCAATGCACAAACACATGCTTTTACCCTCTGTGCTGCAATCATATTTCATCTCTGCCCTCTGCTGGAGAATGGGCTTAAACACATGCATCGTTCGCTTACATGTAGGGTTATACAATGCACATAAATCTTTTTACTGAGTTGCTTTGTTATTACAGCATTGTTTGAGGTTTTAATTCAAACTTAGTCCATTTTTACATAACATACTGACCTGCAGTGGACACATATGTCCAAACTTAAAGGAGGAATAATCTGTGCCTTTCAAGTTTCAGCTCACTTACATTATTATTACACTAACTAATGATTACATAATTGTAAGCCTCATTTAAGCAAATAACAATCCCAATTATATTAATTAAGTAAATAATATTTGACATTCACATAGCTAAGCAGAATGATTTTGTCCCTCTTCAAAGTAAAATTCAGACAACATTTTAACCGCATCCCATCACGGTCAGCAGCTCTGTTCATGTGGCCACACACTGTCAAAATATATCAATCACTTCATTATTTTGATGCTACATGCAGAAACTCTCAGTGACACTTATATGCATTTCAGGTAGTGACAGATTCTACCTAAATATCGAGGACATGATTGGCTACAAACCTGTCTTCTTCATCAAGTGGTGCTGGATGATCCTTACCCCGGGCATCTGTGCCGTGAGTCCCACTGCAGACACAAAACGAGGAGCAGCAGGAGCATCGAGGACAGCAAACATCATATCACATAGATTAGCACAATAGTCATGAAGGACAGACACGCTGACAAGTTGTGTCCTGTAGTTGTCCCCATGTAGCCGGTGATGGTAGAACTTTCTGTTTTGGTATTTTTGTTTCTTTTAGACATTAGTTTTTTATTATTTTTACATATATTACTACAGTTTCTACCAATGCACTGTACTGACTGAAATCCAATTATGTAGCCTTCATTTATCAAGTCAGCAGAAGAACTTCTTTCTCACGATTGTCAATAATGGTGTAATTTCCATCTGCTGTAGGGAATTTTCCTGTTCTTCCTGATTAAATACAAACCGCTGAAGTACAACAACGTGTATACCTACCCTGACTGGGGCTACGGTATTGGCTGGTTCATGGCCATGTCCTCCATGGTCTGCATCCCTCTGGGGATCATCTGGATGATCTGGAAGACTCCTGGCACCTTCTCTGAGGTAAAAAAAAAACAGTGCTTCTTTACTACTATTTCACAGAAGGTCCCTGAATGATGAGTACCGTAATTGTAACACAGTATTTTCCTGTTTCAAGAAATTTGCAGGGAATTTGGCAACATTTAGGCCAACAAGCAACTTATATCATCAATGGGTGTTTGTTTCAAGCCCAATGTTTTGAAGATAATACCAAGCACAACTTTTCCTGTTTAAAAACAAGGGAAAGTTGGTCCAGACTTTGTAATGCAATAATTTTATTTATAGGAAAGGCCGAAAAAGCATTGTTTACTGATAATTAAGAAAAAAAAATGTTTTTGCACCTGGGAAAGGTTATCCCTGTATCACCTGCTTCCCTTGTAATGGAGGAAACGAGTGATAAGGATCCAGCTGTTGTATCTCTGCCATCTGACCTTCTCAGAGGGACTGTGAGACAGTTGGATGATCTCCCATCGTTGCTCGAAGGAGGATCAAATGACAAATATGTGATGATCATTGGTGGCGTCTGGCAGCCCTGAGGCACAGTGAAAAGCAGAGGAATGATATCTGTGATGTGTTGGTCATCCCTGGAATAAGATCCACAAGGCACATAAATGATAAACTATGGTTGTGCACAAATGTAGTGCTTAGATGACTGACAAAAAATGACAACAAATCACTTTAAGTTGGTTATTTCTGCATGTTTGTATTACCAATATACTGCGACAGCTTATATATTTTTATATGCTGTATACTGACATCACAGCAGATATTTGGCTTGTTAGCAGTCTTGCTGGTTAGCTGTGAATACTCACTGTTATTTAATAAGCTTTACATAGTTAATGCATAATGCTTAAGAAATTCTTAGTGCTTTTCAAATTGTTCAGGCCAGACTGAACAACAAAGGATGATGCAGAGAAAATATCTAGTCGGTTCAGTTCAATATTTGTGCAAATTACGTAACAAATCAGTTTTTGCTACACAACTACAAAAACAGATTCACTGTATTTGACAACTAATTAATATCTAGCACACTTTTCACTGTTAGATAAAGATTGTTGATGCTTTTTTAGTTCAGACAAAGAGTGATGATCATATTCTACACATGCACACACTGTATCTGCTTAATGCTACTAATAGAAGTAGCATAGTGGTGGGAGAAGGAGTTCATAACCTCTATTTCCCCTGTTGATTCTCTCTGCAGAGAATGAAGAAGCTGACGACACCCAGCAAGGACCTGAAAATGAGAGGGAAACTCGCCGCCCTCAGTCCGTACGCTGCCAACGACGCAAAACTCAAGGTTGATGGGAAAATATCCACCATCTCAGAGAAGGAGACACATTTCTAACCGGCTGCCTGACCAACTGACCAAGCTGTGTGCTGCATTCACAACAGTCCGACAAACGAAAACTACAGCAAACAACAACAACATCAATATCCAACACAACACACAACAGGAAATGAAACAAATGACTCGGAGTGTTATTTTTGGTTTTGTAAAAAAAAAAAGGAAAAAAAGGAAAAGTTATCACATGATTACGTAGTCTTTCCTTGGTTTTGCACAAACTTTGATAACACATTTGTTGTTTTCAGTTAACACCGTGACTAAAGCAGCTGTTTCTTTCTTTTCTAACCATTAATATTTTAAAAACCAGTTTGATGACATTCAATATGTGGTTAAAACTTGTCCTGGTACCTCGTCAGTACTGGTCACACTAGTGTCTCGGCCTTTAGAGCAACACCAGTGTGTTGCATTGTAAAAGGCTTACACTGTACATTTATTGGCAATGTGCTGTGCCTCTCTATTAGGTACTAGGTACCCAAATGTCACTTTCTAAGATGTAGCAGCTTGGGGACCATTCTACATAGTTTCGCATGTTAAGAGAGGATACTGCAGTAAATGTAAGTACTGAGGCTATAGGAGGGCAAACCCTGAATACTCCTGCAACTAAAACTTTGTACTTAAAGATATTTGCCATTGAAAACTCCAAAATTATCTGAACCAGCTGTGACTGTTTGGGCTGTGTAAAGTTTTTTTAGGCCTTCAGTTATTCTTATTTACTTGAATTTAACGTATCTCTTTGCAAAAGATGCAAAAAAAATCAGCATAATGGATGTAAACTTAATGATATGGTTAGGTTATTGATTATCATGTGAGGGCTTTGCTGATATCCATGCCACTGCTGTCTCTCAGCAGACGTCTCTATTATTACCTATTAAAGGGCAATTAAAGAGGTCTAGAGATTAAGCACTCTGTCACAGCCCCTGTTTTCAATAAATCTGAACCAGCTGTGACTGGTTTTTTTTATAAATCGTTGGTTTCCTTTGGAGCTACAAATTGTCACATGGCTACAAATAGCACTGAGTGACTTGCGGGCTGAGTCTAAAAACACACCTCTCTCACTCTTTTTCTCTCTCCTCTAGCTGCCCTCCTAGAAGTCGTGGGTATCTGTCATTTCACAGTAATTATGCTGAGCCTAACACAGAGTGACAGACAGACGTGCTTCCACCCCTGCATTTTTATTTCCTGCTCCGCCTGTAGAGGGAAAGATGGACGCCCATCAGATGAGCATTTCAAAACCCATCTGTCTGTTTATCCACTTTTTTTTTTAAAAATTCTTTTACCTTAGCCTCTTTTTCTGGTTTCTTTTCTCTGTCCTCCCTCATCATCTTCAACCTCTGCTTGTCCGCTTCTGTCGATTCTTTTCCACATATACTTCGTATGTCGTCACAAAGCCATGCATCAGCCGAAGTCTTGCTATCGATTGGCTTTTCTGTGACCTTTCTTCTGACATTGTGAAGTCTTAAAGCCCACCCAAAAAAGCCCCCTTCAAAAAACAGATCTTTTAATTTTGCTGTGTGAGTCACTGCAGAGTTGAAAGCACAGTCTGCTCCTGTCATCCATTTAATTGTGGTGAGAGTCAATGAGCTGGTCTCATTGTTCAGATCAATCTCAGTCCATTACAGCCTCGCTCGAATGACTCAGAGTCGTCCTACCTCCCTTCCTTGCTTTGTCCGAATTTCTCACTTCCCCTCCTTTCTTCCCTTTGTCCTTGTTTCCTGATGAAAATGCAATCAGAGGAATGCATCTGAGGGGATGAAACTCAATTTTCTCTCTTTACAGTTTTTTCAGGGGGAGGCAAAGAGAGCAGGGGAAGAAATAAGGAATTGATGAGCTGAGGAAGTGTGTGATTGAGTACAGAAAGAGGGAAGTCTAGGAAGTGAAAATTGGCTGAAGCCCCTCCTGTCCAAGCTGTGACATCCTCTTAAACATGTGATTGGTCCCTCTGGTGTGGTTGCATTATGACATTATCACCTCCTCACTGATGTTTGTGCAAAGCTAATAGTCGCGTGCATCACAAATTATAGCCTGCTGTTTAACACTGATCATGTTGATGTATATTTTTACATCTCTTTCTAGAAATCTGTGGTCTGTTTCTCCAGATGAAAGATGTTTTAAAAGAATTGTTGTATTAAAAAGAATGCGTCCTTTGTTTTGACTTTTGATATGCCTCTCAAAAGATCTTGTTATAGAAATATAATGAAAGGTGTTTTACTGTTCTGTACTGTTCTACACACATTTTGGTATTCACAGGACACATGAACTGTCTGCTTACTCATTTTTAAGAATAAATATTATAAAGGAAAGTGGAAAACAGACTTGGGTCTTTTTATTGAAGCTAATTTCATGATTTACCACTGAAGTTATCCTGAAAAAATGAAGACTCTTCTTCAATACTGACATTTCCTTCATAAAGGCATCTTAAAGGGCTTTTAATGCCTCTGTTTGTGATAACATTTTACAGATAAAATGATGGGATCAGGTTAGATAAGATGGCATTTTACCAAGTCCAATATAGTGACTGCATCATGACAGACATTAACAGCGACAAAAATATACATAAGAAAAACCCACAACAATTCAAATTACATGTAGTTTATGTGCACATTGCAAAACAAATTTGGCACTGTGATGTTAACAACAAATGACTAAATGAAATACTTGAAAAAAATGACTTAGAGATCCCACCAAAAGTGTGTTTTTCTTGAACTATTCTGACTTCTGCTTGTGTAAAGCCTATTTTTCTGAGGTGTTACAACATTCCTCAACTGAGGGGGGCGATGTCTGTGCACTTCTCTCAAATCAGAGGTTTAAAAGTAGAACCGGCAAGCTCGATTTGTCACAAATTCATAAGTCAATTTGCAACAGAGAAACCTGAAACCTCCCTGCAGAGCTGATAGGCCAGTACAGAGAAAGAGAGATTTGCACGACCGTTAACACTGTGTCAGCCACTGTTAGTGATGAGCTAACAAGACGACAAACAGAAACATAAGATGCTAAATAAGCTACTCCTGCCAGTTGTACACTTGAGGCTAGGCCTGAACCTCACTAATATTTCCTCTACCTAAATTTAACCATCTGAATGCACACTGCTCTTAATATATCAACATAACATCATAACACAAGTAGTGTTGGTGGACGGGCACACGTGATGGACAGATCCAAAAATTTGTCAATGAGGAAGAAATTTTTTTTTTTTTAAACAAATTATTAATCTTAGTAGAGCATTTTCAAATACTTAACAAGTGTCTTGAGGGGAACTTTAATCATTGTTATTTTTTCAAATATTAATTTATGAATTAAATTTATAACATGCAAAAGTGCTGGAATTTACACTTACTGAGCTACAGGCCATGTTGTGAATTAAGATAAAGGCATGTGTAGATGCCTACATTTTGCATCATCATTTTGCATTGGAAATATCGCACAAATATATTAAAAACTTCACATGGGTGTATTTAATCTGCCTAGTTAGTCCTCCTTTCGGGGCTGACTGTGCAAACTGGACTACACCGAAAACTCACTCACTGTCATGTTTTGTTGTACCTGTCAGAGCAGGACGACTTGCCTTGCCTTTAAATTGTTCTGTGACCATATATGATTTTCCAACATGGCCCCACCCTTCTCCCACTAGCCTGGAGGTTGAATCAGCCACAGTTATCGACCTTTTGTTTTACATGTGACTATAGAAAAGCTCAGGTGGAATAATACAATTAATGATAAATTCCATCCTGTTTTTTTCAGTTTTAAAGGTCTTGGTGCTGTGCATGCTGGTTTACTGACACAGTGCCACGGCTCACTGAGACCCTTTAATAAAACTGAGGCATTAATGTTGTGTAACACTTGTTTTTCCTGCTATGACTGGTCAAAAATGGCTAATGCAAACTGTTAAATGCACAGATGTAGCTTTATGTAGATCACAAGCCATTTCTGCTCTCTTAGATAATGACTGAATGGACTTCGAGCATTTTTGTATGATATAAGAAATTTAAATATTTGCGACAGTGGCATCTTCAGTGATGTATCAGTTCCCTTTCTATTTTTCTGCTTCATTTCAGAACCTTTTCTGTCACTAACAAATAAAAGCAAATTGCTTAACGTGTCTACAAACACCTTTTTTTTCTTTCTATTATCAGATGACTTGTTAGACGAAACTCCCGAATCACCCTTAAAAGTGTGTTTGCAGGCCTCTGGATGTGTGTTTGGGTGTGTGTGGGTGTGCGTGCGCGCGCGTGCGCGCGCGTGCGCGCGTGTGTGTGAGTGTGTGTGTGTGTGCAGTCACGTGACTACAACCAAATGTCACTCTTCCGAAATCAGCTTTACTTTCTTTGATTCAGAGGTGACATATTGACTTGATCCGGTAGATGGTGTGAAGTAAATCTCCTTTTGTTGCTTTGTCACGTTGCTGCAGCACAAAAAAAAATTCTCAGAGCACTTTATGAGCTGGAAAAGTTTCTGGACTTTTCAGCAGAGCAAAAATCCATTCAGAGAGTAATTTGGAGGTTAAATGACTGTCAGCGGAAAAATCATTCTCTCTCAAATGCTGTAAAATGACTTCTTGCTTTTCTCTTTTTTTCTATTTGGAGATAAGCGCTAATCTAAAACCTTTATCTAAAACACTGCTGTTGGCTGACACACACTGTGTACATCATGAATAAATGGAAAATAAAATTCCCTCGGCAGTTCTGCTTTATTCCAGTTCTCTGGATGATTGTTAGGCAAGACGACAGGTGGCAGATAGTCAACGTTAAATGGAAGTTTTTCTGGAAGTAACTGATCGACCGTAACAGCAAACCAAACAGAAAGATAAGGCAGATTATGAAAATACCAACCCATTAAATTTAATCTCAAAAAAACACAGATCGATTTTGCCAAAAAGAGGGCAGAAATAAAGACTTCATGGCAGTTACAGCCTCAATATTTATTCTGTTTATTATGTCTGCATTTTGTATTTTTTCTTATACATTAATTAATGCATTGCATATTCAGACTAGTGGTCAATGAATTTTTGTATAACACTTGGCTACTGACAGAAAAAGAAGACAGACAGCAACATCAGCATTCATTTGAAGTTATGATTTGTATTTTTGGCTTAAAAGTTGAAGTTCAAGATTTACAATATTCTACCTTTAGCAATTTTTAGAGGCTCTCACACTTTCTAGGTATTACTTACTTGAAGTATCACCTACTTCCTTAATAGCTAGTAGCTCTCTGCCAGCTTTTCTCTGGAGCTGCATGCAGTTGACTGGCTTCACTGCTGACATTCAGAGTGAATATTGACAGTCTGGTGGGTAGAACAAAACTCAGTTTCAGCAGTTTATTTTTTGTAGCAAACAGTGTCTTGCTATGTGGTGTCCTGTGCTTTTGTGCCTCCTCTTTAACTCAAACCTGGAAGTCCTACTTTCTTCCTCTTCTTCTCAGCTTTAGATGAACTCTCCATGCTGCTTAACTGAGCAACAACGCCCCCTTGTGTAATGGCAGTGGTTTGCTTTGCTTTGTTCACACCAGTTTGTTAAAAAAGTGACATGTTGCTTCAACGCTGAAACCAAAAAACTATTTTTAAGTACAAGTTCAAGTCATGATCATGCACCAAGAAACAAACTGAGACAGACAGATAAAAACACACCAGTTGATCAGTGTCGCATGAGGAGAAACCATCCATGTAGTAACTTGGCAGTGAGAGCAAAACAGGTGACAGGAAGGCAAACAAGATGAAGAACAAGCAAACAGACATATGCTATTGTATCAATGCAATAACAATCACACAGTGCATAAAGCACAAACAGGCAGCCTAACACAGACACGAATAAAGTTAAAGTGAAGGAGGGACAGACTGATGCAGATGCTGTATGACAGATGAGGAAATACAAGACAGCAGATCGTCGAACAGTCGGTAAGGGAGGAAAGAGAGAAGCAGCATTCCTCCCTGCGGTTATGGAGAAGGCATAACAGATTAGTTGAGTCACGCGCAGAGTTCTGGGGCAGTGCTTCAGGACAGAGCCAAGATAGAAACACAACGCACCATAGCCAAAAGTCAGCCTCGCCTAAAGATCATAGCAACCTAGATTTTTATCCTGATCTTTTGATAGGGAGCGGGAACGGAAAATAAATGCGCAAGAAAATCAATTTATTGTAACTGCTTAGATAATACAGTTAGTATTACGCCAAATCCTGTTACCCTTTCATTCAGTTCACTGTTGTAAACTTCTTTCTGCCCCCGACTCCTTGTATTTTTAATGTTATTTGATCTTCATCTTTTGGGAAAAAAATAATCAATTAGTAATTGTGAGACTGATTTAGCTAAACTAATACAGTTTATTTATAATCCTGCAGAAATTAAAGCTTCCTTCCTAAAACATTAAGGTATTATTTTATGGCAGTTGTGCCAAGTCTGACCAAAAAAGTCAAACCTCCTGCCGTGATAAAGGCTCTACAAATCTCTGCTGGCATGATGACTTTATGAGTATGTGTGTGTTGTTCTTGGCTTCAATCTGAAGCAAATGTTATCCTGCACTGCTGATAAGCACTCAGAGGCAGGACACAGGGGCAGCCAAATGATAATGAGAAGGAAGGAAATACTGAACTGAGAGGCAGAGAGCAAACTGAGAAGACGGATTGGTCACGCGGCCAAATACTAAGTCGGAAGGGAGACCAGAAGCAGGGATTTGAAAATATAAAAAGCCTTGCAGAAGAGAAGAAACACCTTTGTGTTTTTTGTGTTAATAACCTTTTGCAAAGAATAAACAATCCTAATAATTACATTACAGTTTGATGGAGCTGTAGCCAAATCCAAAAATCTAGATGAATATGACTCTTCTACTCTGCTTTTTTCAACCACAAAGGAATTAATTAAAGAATCCTTTCAAGGCTTGCTGATGTAGCAGTAAATTATAATAGGGGGTCAACTAATGTGTGAGAACACTTTCAGATGATTGTGAGTCATTTTTATGTTAAAATTAAATCAAAAATGTGTGACAATGTGATTAAGAATAGCCTCAAACGTGCAGTAATAAAGGATTCATATACAGCATGCAGCTTTTATTAAACTATGGCTCCGATCCTGAATCAGCCAAATGGGTCGTGTTATTGGTTGGAGCTTAAAAAGACTCAACTTCCACACTAAATTTAATCATTTTTTTGCTCCCTTTTGATCCCCTGCTAGTGTGACATGAGGCTGGAGTTATTCTTTTTGTGTCAGCAGGGGGCAGTGAATTCAAAACTACCATGACTGAACAAGCCTCAGCACAAGGTGAAAACACAACAGTGCAAATGTGTCTGTGACCTGTGCATGTGGTTACATGTCCCTAATGTTTCTGCATGTGGTTGCATATGTCTTTATGAGAGGGCTTGTGAGCATGTATGCATGTATTTTTTTGGGGTGTGTGCACTGAATTTTGTGCTCACAGCAATATATTTGTGTGTTCAAGCATCATGTGTGTTGTTCTTGCTAAATTACTAGTTTTGCAAGCCTGCACTGCCTGACACTTTATCGTATCATGTCAGGTAAATTTTATCCTTGCACGCTCACAACCTTTTTTTAACCCTAAAAAAGAAAATGTAATACACTGAGCTCACTGTCATCATGAGCATCACTTTGCATATGCATGTCATAAGTGCCTGACTATGAGGAATTTTCTGCTTGTATTTCCTTTATTGAGAGTTGGAATAACGCTTTTCACAGAGAGAGAGAGAGAGAGAGAGAGAGAGAGAGAGTAAATGGATAATATTGTGAACTATACTGGTGAACTAAAATGAAAGAAATGAGAGAGGGAGAAGGATGAGGAAAGGGAATGGAGAGAGAAGGGGCATGGTTGAGAGTAATCTGGTGTGTAATGAAAGGAGGCAACACAAAGAAAATGGTGCCCTTCCTGGTGTGAGAGCGAGCAGAGAGGCTCAAAGGAAAAACCTACAGGTCAAAATGGTTAACAATGATCTTTGTCCTTTGTCTGAAATCTCTAGACAATATTCATAATATCAGCTGATGCCAATATTTACTTTCCACTATTGTTGGTTTCAGACAAATAACAACATAGGAATATATTTTACATATCCAAAAAGGAAAATGTGTATTGAAATGTTGTTGAAATTCTCATCACATCTCAACAGCAATCAATAATCAATTCAGAGCCTGTGCAGGCCTGTAAATAAGCCAATCTATTGACTAGCCCTCTTTTCAGTTTACCTACTTACCTGCAGACTCACTCAGCCTATGAACTAATTCTATGTTTTATATAAGAGTAGGTGGATATATTGTGAAAGCAGTTGCAAGTCAGATGCATGAAATAGCAAGAAAAGTTCAGCAAAAGTTTCCATTTCCATCTGTTCTGTATCCACAACAAGTTGCACTGCTAAACAAAGCAAGAATAACAAAGCCCAAAATAAGAAGGGAGATCAGTTAAAGAAAGAGGTCAAACCAAAGTCAACAGTAGTGTAATCTGACATCTGCATTCCTGACTGTGTCTTTCTGGCCTTCTGTTTTTTTGTGGGGGTGGAATTTGTTGTGTCTGTTGTTTCATTATGATAATTTATGGTAGTTCTTTTGTAAAGTGAATGACACATGAAGTAGCTGGATACAGCTGTGCACTATGCTGTTCTCGGTGCAACATTCTGGTATGTTGCTGGTTGTTCACAGCATGATCTTTCCTTGTGTAATCGAGATGGTTAATCCTAAGGTATTTTGTGGAAGGCATCTTTCATCCTATTTGGGATTATCTTAGATAGCCCCTTTCTCATGTTCACCACATAGCAACTCAAAATCGTGTCCTGTGCTGCTATTGATTTGTTTCTACACTGAGGAAACCTTTTGCTTTGACTAGAAGAAAAACAATCAGCAAATATTCTTCGAAGAACTTGGAAACTGACTTTTGTTGTATTTTCAGTTTGCTTTCTGCTTGTTTTAGTGACTCAAAGTTATCTTTTGACTATACAGAGAAGGTCATGTTTAACATACTGGCAAGAAACAAAAAGAGAAATATACTGCATGTACACTTTGCACTTTACAATGAAGCCAATTCAATTTGCTATTAAATGGCACTGCTTGGTCTATGAACAATGAGAGAAGGCTTTCAGTATATTCAAAGACAATGGCAGACGTACAGATTTAATGTGCTGGATTTGCTCAAATAATTACACTTTTCTCTGATCTATTAACTTCTGCTTTGCTGCCTATATTTGTTCTCTAAATGACACATTAATTTCGATTGACTTTATAAACAGTCAATGAAACGCTATTACGCTGCATAGTGAACCTTGACCTACATGTCAACATTTCCTCTGTATAATGACAGTGCATGCCACATTAGAGCTGTGTGTGTGTGTGTGTGTGTGTGTATGTGTGTGTGAGAGTGTGTTTGGTGGAGAGAATGAAAGAGAGAGACAGGGTTTGTGTTGCAGGGTTAAGGGCGTCAAAAAGGACCAGACTCGGCACCTTCTTTGAGTTCTCAGTTCATGGGTCAAAGGAGAAGACGCCTGAGGAGCCTCCAGGCGTCTTTCTTTCTCTCCATGGCCGTGATTCTCCTCTTCAGTTAGCAGCAAATGAAGTGGAGACAGAAGAACTACCATTACCACCATCTCTCATCATCATTACCAGCATCTTTAATGCCCCCAGGAGGTGTTTCATAACTAACCAAAGGCATAAATATCAAACCTCAGTTTTTGTTGGCACTAGTAGCAGCATACTGGTTCTGATGATAATGCTGTTATTTAAAAAACAATTATTTATATTATATTAAAATGTTATCAGGTGAGTAATCCAGTTTCTTTTAAACATTTTCTGTGTACACTTTGTCATAGTTGGTGAAGATAGTGCACTTAGTGCAAGTTGTCAGTTGTCAGCAGCCATAAAAGTGAAAAAAGAATAAGACAGAAACAATCCAGCTAGCTGCTACCACAGTGTAGAACTGTGCTGCGGCACAAAATCGTGTTGGATGAGTTAGACACTCTACCTGAACCTTAAAAAGTTAGAAAACAGCGTAAAAGCTTTTTTGAATACTGTAAAAAAAACCAAAAAAAAAAAAAAAAACCCAACCATTCCAGTATGTAGGAAGTACAACAATAGTATTTGAGACAGGAAACAATCTGACTTTATATCCACCTTCATCTCCATCATCCTGCAGGTTTCGCAAAGAGTCTGTTTACTTGTCCTGAAACTGAGAAATTGAATATAGTTACTTTAACTTCTGAGTTGTGTTATCAAAGCTTAGTTATAATAACGTTGGACTTGGCAGTGTGTTTTCTTCCCAGGTAATTTGTTGGGCAGAAGTGATAAAGAGTCAAGGGCTCAGATCGACTGGGGCTGTTTTAGTCACTGGAGAAGAAAAGGAAAGCAGACATGGAGCCAAGATGAAGCCACCTCTAAACAGTTGGCCTGCTTCATAGCAAAGGACACAATGTCCTTTAGACTCACTACAGAAGCCAGGCTGAAACACTAATGAAAAAAAGTCCTTCCAAAATACAAAAAAACACAAGTATTTTTTTCTCTAGAGATATTGTGATAATGTTGTATCCATGCCTGTAAATGGTTACCTACTGACCTTTTTTTCTGCAAGCCCTGAGTACCAGAGAAAAGGTTGAACCCTCATGTTTTCATCACCCTTATCTCTTCGCCTAAGTGTTAGCTGCTTTGTTGCTGTCCTCACAATGTCACAGTCTGATATGGATAACTGCTACAAAAGCCAGAGCCTTGATTTTCTACCTGTGTGCAGCTAGCATGGATAAACGACTGTGAAATGGCTAAGTGCTGTGAAAGGTCAAACTCGGCTCTGTGTGATGGTAAGAACGAGAGAGTTGAGGTGGGTCACAGGGAGCTTGACTGGGTGGCTAAGCATCATTAAGAAAGCTTTGATTTTTTTAAATACCTGGTTTAGATCCACTCAAGTAAATTTAATATAATTCTACTTAAAGGTTTTCATATTTCATCAGCACCAAGACAAATACAGTATGTCTTGGTTGATGCTCAAGGTCACTGGGAGGAATTTCTTGTCTTTTCTTTTTTTCTTGTATTTTATGTCTCTGTAATATAAAAAAATGCAGAGGAGTTAAAAGAGCAAAATCTAATTATTTATAGTATTAATTTAATCTATCGAAAAAAAGTAAATTCACAAAGTTATTTACAACAGAAACAAATGCTGTAAATAATACCCAAATACAAGGTGCAAAGCGAGGTAACAAGTTGAAAATACCTTTATACTATACCTAGAAAAATGTCATAAAATTAAAATAAGACTTAAAGAGGACACTGAGTTTGCCTGCCTTTGATCCCAGTCACACAATAATACTGTGGTATTTGTGTGACATAAATTAATATATTACAAATAATGAAGATGGACATGCCTGTGTGTTCTGCTGTGTGATTATGAATTTGTTGGCTTGATACTGTGTGATGTTTTGACCACACACACACACACACACACACACACACACACCCACACACACGCACACACGCACGCACACACGCGCACACACACACACACACACACACACACACACACAAACACACTGTGTGCCCAGAACTCATGTGTGTTTGCTTAGTACACTCAATGAGTGGTCTGTGCCCACTGGGTAGGCCCCGTGTTGCACCATTTTGCAGTAATAGGTTCTGGCAGCTGTGTAATTTCTGTTGATTTATCCCTGACCTTGGAAAACTCCTCTTCTGCAGTGCAGGTGTCATAAGACATAAAAACACATACAAACTGTAAATTTATGGACACACACACACACATATATATACATATATAGATAGATAGTATAGATAGTATATGCATGTATTTATCTATTTCATTTATCTATATATAAACACAAAAGACAAACAAAAATAATACAATTCACAAACTTGCTTAACTACAACTCTTGTAATCACCAGTTCACACTCATCCATCCACCCCCACTAACCCCCTGCCACACATATTCACACATGCATGCACATACTTGGTGTTAATAGGTCTCCATTAAGAGACCAGCCAATGACATTTCTCATGTAATGTTGACTGGTTGAATGGGTCACTGGTTAGGTGGGACACCAGCTCAGTGCTCTGAAGAACATTGTTTACTACTGTGGGCCTTAAACCCCCCGAGGAGTCTAATTTACACAAAAACATGAAACTTAATGAAAGGGAGAGACTGTCCTGCAGTAAGATTGATTTAATGTGCCTTAATTAGGTCTATAAAGGCTGTACATCATTATATACAAACCTTTACATTCAATAGCTTACAAAGGAATGTACGTATATTTTCATTTATGCATATCAGCTAACAAAGCAAGTGGTATTAATTTAGCATAGTTTAAATAATGAAAAATACAGTGTACATCAGATGTTTATGGCTGTATTGTGTTGTGCTGAATGTTTTCTTTCCTTTTTGGCATTTAAAACCTCTAAAGAAGTTTTTTAATAAAGTTTATCAAATCAACTTTACTCAATTAATATAACCCATCAGCTTTGTCAACATATATACATCACACAGCCGTGACACGGCCGCATTTCCCTGTTCATTGTCATAACTCAGTAGTCCACCTAAATGTCCCGCCCACAGTACTATGTGATTGGTTACACATCAGGTGTAATACCCAATCAAAACTGAAAAGGGGCTGCTCCATTGAGTTTAGCTGTGCTTTTAATGTAAGGCAGCAGGTATGGCCGTAGTTGCTAAAACACCACAATCTTGTTATTTATCAAAAGCTTAAAATCAAACGTCAACACTATGAATGAAGATTTGAACCTTCAAACTGTTTAGCAAAGTCTTATTGTGCTGTTTTGAAATTAGTTTAGCTAAGACCATTAAAAAAAATCACACATATTGGCCAATTGCTATGAATGTTTAGAGCTTAATGGTGTCCAAACGCTGTCAGAGATGACTTTATTGCTCCCCTGACTTCTATTCTGTAAATTCTTACTACCATTCTTTCCACTCATCACAGCTTTCTGTCATTGATCTTGTGGAACCATTATCCCACCTCTAACAGCTTAAACACCATCTATGTGCATCAAGGAGATCTGATCAATGGCAGGCAGGAGTGGAGTCAACACTTCTATGTACAAATACTTGTCATTTTAGAAGGAGACAGAGGGTGTTGGGCCCTGACAATAAGTAAACCTCTACCTTTCTTTTATTTAGATGGTAAAAGGCTTCTGATAGAACATATATATATCACTACACACTTAATAAATACTTACTAATTACAAAATATGCAGGGAAAATGATAACAAACAAAGGATGAATGTAAAGGTTTAAAGTTGTCTCATGTTTGTTGTTTGGACAAATCTGTTTTCATAACATGTTTGCATGAGAAATACCGTTTGACACCTACATATCTGCAGGGTTCAGCACAAGCAACCAAAGGAGAAAAAAACAAGTCAGTGAGAAAATCTGCAAAATGCAACGTTTTTCAAAAACTGTTCTGTTAAGTTTGAATTAGACTTACACTGGCAACATGGGAAAATAACACCAACATTAACCGCAGGTGTGCAGACTATCTTCTGTGTGAGATCCGATATAAATAATAAACCCCATTATAGGTTAGCTGGTCAAAAAACAGATTACTTAATAGAGTAGTCTGGGATTACATTTGGCCTGGATTTTTAATTAAACAAATTGTACTTTAAATAATTCTTCCAAATTCAACCAAGAAGAAAATATACTTTCTTGTGAGATCATGATGTGCTGTTCTTAACGTGTCAACTATGTCCGGCACTATTAATATTTAGATTAGCAATACTGCCACTGTATAAGCCAGAATAAAAGCATTTCTTAACATACTGCTCAGGGTTAGGGGGTCACGTTAAGTGCCGAAGAATTTCATGCATGCAGTGTATCATGCACAGTAAAAGTTACCCTTCATGTCGATCACATATCTCATATACAGATCATATCTGTATAAATGTGCACACATAATCTCTTATGTTGCATGTGCATGTGAACGCTTCATGCTTTTTACAACCCTAACATTTATCAGTAGCTTCATAAATGTGACGGATGCCTCTCCCACCAGCCTTTCATTGCTCTTTTTATGGGGCTGCTCACGTCCCATCATGCGACCCCATTAGCAGCAAACAGCAGCTGTAACTGTCCAATGGATTTCAAGTCTGTAGCCCCAAGTGTCAGAGATGCTTTCCAGCATCATCCGAATCCTGTCACACCAGTAAGCCCCGGGTGGCAAAAGTAAACCTATTCCGTGTTTCAGTCCAATAAACCATAGCACTTGTTTAGTTTTAATGGATAAGTTCAAGCTATTATCCAAATGTTTCCAATTATGAAATTATTCTTGTAACAATTTGAAGGTCTACCTATCAGTCTAATGGTCCCTTTTCAAGGATGATCAAGGAGGTTATGTAAATCATGCCTTACAGCATTTTCGTAATTTCTTGAGTTTCTTGAGTGTTTGTAAGTGTATTTTCTGTTTGCTGTTTGTGTGTTGCCCAACAGATGAAGATTTTTTTCTCTGTTTGCTTTGGATTTATCTATTAGATTGTCTTAAGTTGCAGTGATAATGCTGCTCTGCAATGAAAAATAGAAAAATAGTTCAGAATCAAGATAGATACAAAACCTTGTGCTGTGCATGTGACTCTGACTTATCAGGTATTTGTCTGATAGACACCCTAAACAGCCAACATACCAACTCTATGTCTTGTCTTTTCATTGACTTCTCATATTTAATGTGCTGTCCCTCTAATTTGCTTTGAATTCATCCTGACACCTGAAAATCAGGTCCTGAATTAGCCATTTTGTGGATCAACCGAGAATATGTCGGTGTAACAAAACATGTAAAAATCGTTTTAACCTCATAAAACAGATAGGGTGTACATAGGATGTCTAGTAAAAACTAAAATTCAGCTGATTTGTGATCTCTGTGAACCTTCTATTCAACAGTACATGTAAGGCTGTTTTGGGTTTGCTTTTTTAACTTAATCTTTAATCAGATGACACATCAAAACCAAAGCCAACACAAGAAAGCCTTCTTTAATACGACTGACCACAAGCAGAAGATTTGGTCTTTGTCATTTGTTGTTTCTGAGAGGCATCTGAGCTCCGGGCCCTTTGTAAACACAACACACACATTAGATGAAGGATTGATTGTACTGTTGTTCAATCTTTCAACTTCACTGAGTCAGGTGGTGATGATTGGTAAAGGGAGGAAGACAGAACAGAGAGAGAGAGAGAGAGATGCTATCTGTACAAAAAACACCTCTGGCTATTCTACAATGAAACTCTTCATCATGGCTGTGACCTCTAGCCCCTGTTGTAAAGCACGGGGTAATTGAGGTTAACAGTGTAATTTGACCTTTGAGGCCTCTGTAGGGCTTCTGATGGAACATTTCCCACTAAACTGTGGCGATGCAAGAAAACAGCCACCTTTTGAATATTCTTATCTACCGCTCCAGAAGGATTGTAAAGTGAAGCAGCATATTAAGTGAGTGCCACAGAGAGTGAAACATCACACGGAGGGTTGATAAAATGATTTAGAAAAATAAAATGGACTCTAAGCTGAGAGTTATTAAGTGTTATGATTATGCTCTCTCTCTTTCGCCCTCACACAAAACGACTCCCAGTGTTTTGTGTTAAAATTAGCTTCTCACTGTAAAAAATCTGTATCATCCAGTGCGTCACATTTTGTGAGCCTGCCCCCAGTCACATCTGCCCCCCCACCATCCACTCATCCTCTCTCTTTCCCCCCTCCCAAGAGGACACAATAAACGACACAGTGCACATCCACCTTTCAGATTCTCTGGAGAACTGTAACAGTAGCCTGGGGCGCTATAAAGCTAACAGCACCACAAGTGGCGCAACACTACACAGACACAACACACACACACACACACACTCACTCACAAGTTGTTGCAGTTGACACCTAAATAACACCCAGCCATGAATGCATGGCACAAAGCACTCACATATACACACCAACACACAGGCACCTTATGGAGTCCAGGGACTTGAAAACATGCATGTCGATGAGTTTGGCTGCAGGCAGGAACACCTCTCTGTGAATCACTGCTCCTGAAACTCGGTCCCACCGCTTCACACCTACCGCTTAGAAAGGTCACCATGTAAAGCCAGCAGCCAGAAAATAAATGAAGTTGTTCCTTGGGGTGACTTTTCTCTTGAGGTCTGAGTATGTGTGTTCAATTGAGGGAATGCATGCATGTGTGTGCATGTATGTGTGTGTGTGTAGCTGCTGCTTGTAACTGGGTTGTGCTAACCAGCAGTTAAGTTGATTAATGATGTTGTAATAGAGAATATGCTTTATGGTATCCATATTGCTGGAGGCAAACATTTGCAGGGAATTAAAGAATTATTGAAGCAGTCATGTAGTGTATAGTTTATGTGGAGATGCACAGAGGAATGGGCTAGTAAGAGCCGTAGTGTACGCAAAGATTTTTATTTGATAATATTAGTGGTTGAGGCATCTGGTTAAACAAGGAATGGCAGTAATTGTCCAGTTGCTGCCATTATACTAAGAAGATGAAGCAATGAGAGTTGACTTAATTGTCTAATAAAGTTTCCATTTCACTGTGTTTGCTTTAATCAATACACCAACTTTTCCACCCCAGTCATGTGTAAAAACCTTTTTTTTTTTACTAATCAAGCTTTTTTTGAATAAGGAATTTTGTCATTTTCACTCAGATTTTTACTCACTGATTAAAAATACACATAAATACAGACAGACGGATACAAACACACAAGCATATGAGCCTGGCAGCCACCATAACAGATTCATTTGTTATCAGATGGTGATATGTTGTTTTAAAATTGCCAGAATGAAGATGAGCACCTGTTTGTGCAAAGCCCACTTTGACTGATAGATAATAAAGTGTGATGGCGCACAGTGTCAAATTCAGATTCTGTTGAATATTGTGATCCAGCTGATGGTTTCGTTTGACCTCCATGTCTAATTATTTTTCTGTGTGAGAGCTGATGTAGAACAAAATTCTCATTATAGCTTAGCTGGCTGAAAAGAATATTAATTACCAGCAAAAATAAAGCCATATCCTGAATTAACCCTGCATCCTTTATTTATTCTGTACAGCACTTCTTTTCTATTGTGGCTTTAGTACAGGCAACGCTGGTTGGTCAGTCTGTTGATCAGAATGTCTCAGCAAAAATTAAATTGATTGACATGAAATTTTAGACAGACAATTATGGTCAGCAGAGGAGGAATCTGATTAACTTTGGTGGTTCTCTGACTTTTCATTTAGGGCTACACTGAGCGCTTGAGATATTTGTGTTTGTAAACATGTGTACTTTTAGGGCACATGTTCATTAACTTTAATGACTTGCTGATTTTTCACCAAACACGATCAGCAGATTTGGGTTTTGACTAATCTGGTAAAATAAAGCAACATCTATCCAGTTTTGTAGAGGAAGTCTTGGTGCCTTTGGTGCATCACACAGACTTTGACTTTTCATCTGCTGCCACCATGAGGTTGACCTGCTTGGTTTTGTATTAAATGTCTCAGCAACTGTTGACTGCAGACTTTACATTGAATGAACTGCAACAATCTTGGTTACCCCTTAACTTTTTGTCTTAAATCATATCTTTGGTTTCAGATCTAATACCCACAATAGGAAGGATCTTTCCAAATGTAGCTTTTGCTTGCTAACTAGCCATTTTTCTGCACAGTGAACTTTTCCTGCTAATATCCTAACATTCTTGGTAGAAGTTACTATGCACAAAGCAAAATCTGTGCTAGAAAAATAATTATAACTGAGGAAAACTTAGAAATCAATTTAGATTAGATTTGTTTCTTTCTTGCTTTATCAAAATAAAATGTCAAAATAATAATCTAGAGAACATCGCCTGAGCTGATGAGCTCCATCTCACTGTGGCTGAACTTTTTTGTGGTGGACTGTACATCCACCTTCTCTCCTCTTCTGTAATTCATTTCAATTTTCCTCTCCCTTTCCTTCCCCTCTGTTTATTTTTCTATCCTTCTCTCTTACTCTCTTTTATTCTATTTTTATCTATTTTCTCCCTTTCTGTTTCTAACTATTTATATCCCTCTGTCCCTCTCTCTGAATGAAGTGTGAAATCAAATTAATATCAAGGAGAATAGGTCCCTAAAGCATCTGGCAATCTGATAAGGAACAGCTCTAATTTTAGGATTTTAGGAAAATATTCAAGTCTGATGCATATATTGCTGAGAAGTGCTCTTCTACAGAGCTAAATGAAAGTAAAACAGATATGTGCTTTTTCTTACACAAGATCAAATCAACTTTAGCACTTGTACAAGCGATGAGCTTCACTGCCGTTTTTTCAAGGACCCACAAACCAGCACATTTCTTGAAAATCAAATTACATACCAATCGTGTGAAACAAATGAAAAACTCCTCCTTGTATGAAGAACTTTAAGTGAGATTTTTAAGGGGAATTGATCCTCTCTTTAAGCGATGAAACACTAAAAAATAATAAAGCCAGTTGGAGATAAAAGCTTTTTGTCCGCCCACAGAGTCTGTGC
Organism: Acanthurus tractus; assembly: GCA_029783725.1. Taxonomy (NCBI): domain Eukaryota; kingdom Metazoa; phylum Chordata; class Actinopteri; order Acanthuriformes; family Acanthuridae; genus Acanthurus; species Acanthurus tractus. Next base: position 9,929,190 of record JAQNCA010000014.1, read on the forward strand.
ATAATCCAACTATTATCTGATAAAAAAAGATGGCAAGATGGTGCAAGTGTGTTTGCATGAGAGGAAGAGAGAGAAGTGATAGCCTGAAGATGGAGTGCCTCCCACAGTTGCGCTCAGCAGCCATAAAATCATTATGCATACAGTACAACTACAGTAGAGTGTCTGCATCACTGTATTTTTATGTAAAACACTCTGAAGATCTCTCAAACTGTGGGGTATGGTATAGCATTTTTCATGGGCATATCTGAATCAATCCTGTGTTTTATCTTTAGTGCTATCAGAGACTGCAGAACAGGGGGATTCTGGCAGCTCCATATTAAAAGATAAAGCTTTTTTTGATGACTGACTATGTCAAAAACATAGGTATGTGTCATAAGAAAGTCATGCCAAAGAGAACTTAAAATCAACTCACTCCTCATCAAAGATTCTAAACTCTTTGCTGGATTCAGGTTTTAATTTTGGAGTTATTTCCTCTCCACCTGAAAATGAGTTTGACTTAAGTTATGCAATTTAAAAAAGAAGTGGGCCAAAGGTGCCTCCGGTCTCAGTGCTGTGGACTGGATGTGTGGAAATGTCCGTCTGCCTGGTCAGAGGAAGCAGACCTGAAAGGTAGCATCAAAGCTAGAGGAACATCTCCCCCTCTAGAGGTTCATTTTACACTTAATCCACTTCATTTTACTGCTCTTCCTTTTCTACACTCTGTCTTTGCATCTGCTCTCCTCTTCTCCATTCAATCCCTCCCCTTTTCCCTTCTTTCTTTCATTTTTTCACCCTGTTTTTCTTGATTTTCTCTGCCTCTTTCACGTTTTGTCTTGTATGATGGTGAATCACATGGTGCAGTTTGCTTCATTAGCAGAGTCCTGTCATACTACAACTCACCTTTTATCATCAAATCAGAATAATGAAGGTTTGTAGTCATTTTCAGCAAAGCCTTAACAACAGTCTCCATTTTAAAAAATGGCATTATGCGTATAGTTCAGTTCCTCGTTCCTCATTTTCTCAGTGCCTTTCACATACGTCCCTTGAGAAAAAGGGCAGTCTGCAAACGGTGGTATTGCACATTACCCAAATTCCCTATGCCTAATGGTGTGTCAGCATGGATAGGCTATTAACGTATAATGATGTGCTTTGTGATAACGAATGGATTATTTGGTTTACTATGCCATGAGCAGTTGCACGGAAATAACACGAGAGGAAGGAGAGAAGAGGAGGCTAATTCGGTCCTAATTCGATGCCCGAGGCGATCTTATCCGTTTTGTTCTTGTATGTATGAAGTGCCTCTCCTCTCCTGAGAGCGAAATATGGTGAAAAGCTATTTTAGACCCCGTGGATGCAGTGCAAGCATCACATCCTTTCAGATTTCTTCAGCACACATCAGATGTGGACAGGATATTGTTTCTGCTTAATTTTGCTGCACACTATCAGCAAGTCACTTCTTTTATTCCTGATTGTCTTATGTAATGTTATATGTTGCATGCTCATTCATGTGAGATTGAATGAAAAATCACAGCATAGATTCATTCAGCTTAGGCCAACTGTAACTTAGTTAAATCATCAATTTTCATTGCATTAACCTCAATGTGACTCAGTATGAGTCATCTCTTAAGGTCAATTGCAGTGGAAGGAAGATCCACTCAAGAGTCAGACTAAATATTTAAAGATTAGGCGTTCAGTTCTCTCAATAGATTTAAAGTCATGCACTAATAATGACCAATATATAAGAAAATTTTGTTAAAAGTAATGGAGCATGGCACTCCCTATAAATCTCCATGTTGGACCGGTATCGGACGTAAATTAGAATTCTTTATAGGTCACATACAGATATACTCAGTGCAATGCAGTGAAATTGGTTTTCTGCATTAACCCATCCCCGAGGAGCAGCGAGGAGCCACCATATGGTGTCAGAAATTAGAAAAGGGATTCTGTTTCAGTGATTTAATTTCACTATGCTGTGTGCAAAATCATTCACATGGATATTTTTGTTAACCGGGCTGCAATGTGAAACATTATTAAGAGTTAAGCAAAGTGGCTTTAATCACTGTTATTGTGTGAGCAAAGTCAAAAAAGTGAACCACAATGATTTGGAAACATGCTTCTTTCTACATGGGCGAGCGAACGATGTAATGACAAAATTAACAAAGCTCATCATTCAGATGATTTTAGGAAATTATAAATACTGAAGGAGAAAATTCTGGTAGTTTTGTGAGTTTGTGTAAATGTATCAAGTGTTAGACAGTTACATAAAGCCAACATTTGTTGGCTACAATATTCAAATAAGCAGGCCTGGCAGAAGATGACAGGAGGATGTATTTTTTGCAATCCGGAAAGATTTCATCCATATTTACTGTAATATGCTACAATGACTTAACACAGTGTCAGAGTCAGAGACAGCTATTGTAGTAATCGCTCCTCCTTGAGGCTATTCCATATTTGTGGAGATGCAATGGTGCATTAGAATGAAAGATGCAAAATACTGCTGTCTACATCCTCTGCTACTGTATGTTCATGCAATTCAAAATTTCCTCTCGGTATGGACAGCTTGCTCCTTCACTGTGTGACTTTAGTTTAGCTTTGCCTTTGGCAAGCCTTGTCTGTAACTTGAGGTGAGTTTGCGTAAGGAGGAGTGTCTTTACCAAGGTATTGTCTATTGAATAAGGTATTTCATAGATCAAAATATACAGTAACATGTTACCTCATGTTTTTTTATGAAACATGTCAAACAGTAGGTACATCTTTTCTTTCCTTTGTCCTTTTTTTCACTTTTTGCAAATTTTCCAAAAAATGAATCCTAATGACTTTTACAATCCCCTGTCCTTTCCTCAAGAGCCACCCATAGATGACAAATTGATGTCACCCATCAGTTTGTGGACTTCTGTACTGAAGCCTTAAGTTTTAGATTGAGGCCTTTGTTTTTTTTTGGAGCCAGAAGGGACCGTATTTGGACGGGAGGAATGGAGCTGGGGCGTGTAAACATTATGACCAATGACTCTGTGATGCCTGGCAGGAAGCTTAGAGGCTTCTGTCAGTCAAAGTGGCCATGCCCTTAATTCTGCATATCTTCAAGCCTAAATATAATTTAAATGAGTGAGTTATATAAAAACTTAGCCCCCGTCCAGTTGTTACGAATGGGCAGATGACTGATAGAGACCCTTTTCCAGCTGTAATGTTGGACATTTTAACATGAGGCTTCGTGGAGATGAACTTACTCTTCGAGCGAGTCTCAAGTGGCCATTTGGAAAACTGCACTTCTGTGTTGGCATCCTTGTTGTAACTAGCCCCAAAGGTTTCCACTTGTTTCCACCACATGGTGGAAATCTGTGTTTTTCAGAAAAATGACTGGGCAATTGATGAATGGATTAAATTTCAGGCAGACATCTTTGTTTTCTTCAGGGTGAATTGTAATGATCTCATCCAATCTCCAAGTCAAAACTCAATTAAAGACCAAATAACTGCCAGGGTTAGCTTGCAAACACAAACTGAGTCGCTACTGAAGCTGTTGACTTTTAGTTTTGTTACATCACAGCTGATTCTGTGTTACATATTTGAAAATCAAATCCACAGATATGTCTTTGACATCTATTGTTGTATTTTACACAAAATCTCCACATGGAACTGAATTGTACTTAATATCCAAGACTTTACTCTTTAAAAAACCCAATGAAGTAACCTTCAACCTTCTTAAGAAAAATGCATTAAAAAAGCATACAGTTGCCCTCATTTCTTAGTAAAAATCCATTGGAGTGTAAATGTCAAACCTTTAATATTCATTTTCAGTCATAGTATACATCACATGACAAACTGAGGCATGAAAATTGATTTTTTTTTAAAATCATTCCATAATTACTTTAAAATTAATTCATGGTGAGAGAGAAAAGAAACGATTCCCAATCTTAAGTTCCAGCTGCAGCAATTCACTGTCAATCACTTAGTACAAATTAGCATTGAGAAATTGATCCACTGTAAAACCGGGCAACACATGAATTGATTGTGGCCTTTCATAACATCATGAATGCAGCACTGGAGGCTATAGGCCAACTAAAGATGAAATTACATTACACTGTAGCTCCAAGCAGCAATTTGTTGAATACGATCCAGATTAGCTTTTTATTCAGAGGAGGGAAAAAAGTGAAGAATATTCTTTGCATATGAAGTCTGCATATTCATTAAGTTTGATTTTTTAAGGTTACTATCTGTACAGAAACAATTTTAAATTGGTATTTTCTTTCCACTGGTGAATTAAGTACAGCTTTTGCTTTTGTAGCCATTAGTTTTTACTTTTAAATAGTTCTTTAATGGCATCTTTTAGGTATCTTTCTCTTGCATGTAGAACAAAATTCAAAATTTTAATTAAAAAACCACAGGATGGAGCAAGGTTGGAAAAGGTCCGTAGACCACAGAATCAGAATTATTTATGAAGAGAACAATTAAAAAAAATACCAAAACATCAACTGGTACAACAGATACCACAACATGGCCACTTGTAGGATTGTTCAGTGATGTTAAAGCATCAGCCCATTCGCAAGTGTAAATAAAGCCTTTGTACTTCCTTGTGGCATGGTTGTTTAGCTCTGCTTGGTCAATCAGGCGGTCGCTTTTTTTCTGTTTTATCTAATCTTTAACTGGAGATAATAAACGCATTCAATCAGTTTTTTGTTCAGTGCACCTATAAAGTGGTTGTATGGGACCATACAGTCAACTGGTGTTATTGATTTATACATTTGCCCCTCAATTTGTTCAGTGGGAGAATAAAAACAAAAGGTTCAAAAATAGAGCCTTGGGGAACTCCAAGTTATCTTTGTGCACTCAGAACAATTTCAATAGTTTTGCAGTTCTCATTGTGATCTTGTTCAATAGCTTTTCAGTGGATACAAGGACAAAATCTCTGATGTGGAGGCCCTGACAACACGTCTAATTTTGTATTTATTTGTTTGTTTGTCAGCAGAGCATGAGGCAACTTAATTGCATGAGTCAGTGCATGAAAGTTTAGGGGCGACTGACACAGGAGGGTTTGTGAGCCCATCAACAGTAGCAAATATAGCACATGCATTATTAATGCTTTGGCCACTTGTGACAGAGAAGCACTGACAAGCTAATTAGGTAATGCTAATAGTTTTCCCCAGTTAACAGCCCTAAAGGGTACATTACTTTTAATGTCAAACTCCCAGTATGAAAGTAAAACTTTTTTTTCGTGCTTCTGTATGCGTAGACTAATGCAGTCATCATCCGGACCCACTGTCCTCTTCTTACCCTGACACTGTGACGAGAGCTGTTACTGCAGGACTAATGATTCAGTATTGTCAGTAATCATCTGTGTTCATTTTAAGACTCCATGTTACCCTTCCCACTCCCCCCTTAATTTTTCCTCTCTCCTTTGTTTTTCCTCCCTATTGCTTATCCTTTTCATTCCTCCTCCATCTTTCCACCCCTTATTTATATGTCTGTCTTCTTTCTTGTTTCTTCTGTCTGTTTCCCTTGTTTTCATTTCTCCTCCCTGTGCTATGAGTAAAGCATGCCAGTCAGAGCCTGGTAGGCAGAACTGTCAGTACAGCTCATGGTAACCTTTCAGTGATGAAGACATGCAATAGTTAAGCCAGCAGCAGCGCCGGGTTGTTGTTAATTCTCAACTGGCTGTCCCCCCTCCAACCCTTCCTCCTGTTCTCTGTTACCCTATGTTTTCTCTTTGTTTCTCTTCATAAGCCTTTTTTTATGTTTTATAAACCCTTTTCATCTCTCCATAGCGTTCTGTCTCACTTTAACCATTGCATCTCTGTCCTAAGGACCACAGGGGGTAAATGGACATTGTTTTAGCTCCAGCACAGAGGAGATGTCTCTTTCAGTTTGAACAATTACATAAATAGACCAGAATAAATTGGAGAAACTGAGAAAAAAACTGAAAATGTGCTGCTGAGCACTTAGTCATATATCCTCTGTACTGTCAAGGGTTGGATCAGAAACTATGCAGCATCATGTGTGGTAATGAACCAGTAAACAGGAACATGAACATGATAATTGCTCTCCTCAATCACCCTTAGCACTTTGAGCTGAAGACATGTTTTGTAGCTATGTAGAAATACTTCATTATATTAGATTTTACATTATTAGTTGTGCTTTTTTTTCTGCATGCTTCTTTCTACTAAATGCAAAACAGGGTGAGGTTCACATCACTGAATGATAAAAGCGATTTTTAACATGTATTATCATTGTTTACACCATTGCTGAAAAACGTTTCGTCAGCAGCAGAGGCAAAGCACTGCAGGCTGATGTTCATGTTATGGACACTATGGGCCCTATCGTACACCCGGCGCAAAGGCAATGCGCCGGTGACGCAGATGTCATTCCTATCTTACACCCAGCGCAAA
>JAQNCA010000014.1:9936106-9949478 GCA_029783725.1 Acanthurus tractus
TCAGACCTCTGTCCCTGGGCGCACAGAACCGGCGCAAGTGAATTTGCTATCTTACACTTGTGGCAAAAATGACGTTTACGCTGGGTGTAAGATAGGAATGACATCTATGTCCCTATACCCCTATAGTGGGTATTTTTGAGGGAGATACACATTGCATCTGCAGATGGAAGATAGTGTGCGTTGTCTGTGCCATATTTATCAACAGATAGTGGATATAATGCAGTAAAAGCAAACAGGAGTCCGATATGGACCTATCTTCCAAGCATCTGCAGAGGTGTAGATAGTCTCTACCATACACAGACCAACAACAGGGTCTAGAATGACTCATGCTGTTAATCTCGGACTACTCCTGTCAGAATGGCCATTTTTGTTGTTCATGTAAGACCTGTTTCAACTAATTCCTATCAGATAACTTAATACAAGCAGACAGTCACAAGACAGGCTGTTTATGCACTGTTATGTCACTATTGATTTGAGAGGGCTCGAAGTTAGCTTGCTTAGTTTCAGATTAATTTAAGGGGCTCAGCGTTGTAATGTGTCACAGTGTATTATACTTAATCAGGCTTCGCCCCTTCATAAGCCTGTAGGATCTTCAGGCAAGGTTAGCTTGGCCCCCTGTGTGTGTTCTGCTCCAGCAGGTGGCTCAACAATGAAAAAACCCGCTGGAACCTTTTTGCTTGTCAGTCTACATCACAAGTTAGCCAAACAGACAACCATCCTGAGAGCCATGTCACAACACATCTGCTCCTCATGCTAAATGTCTATTTAGGAGCACTGATATGGAGAAATGCTTGTCTTTTCGCCAAGACAGCGAAAAGATACTGAAGCAGAAGGGAACAGATTTCACTGGTGTTGACAAAGATCATGTGATTGTTTTTTTTAAACAAAAATGGTGAGAGAGCGACCCAGTTCAACATCTGATTGCCAGAAGGACAACGATGTGCCCGAATGCAGCTGTCACTGTTCAGGGAAGATCACTGCTCCTTTATCTGGTAATGATGATAAAGATGATGAATTGTTAACATGCCCATTTGCTAAAAAAAATAGATTAAAGGATGCCAGATGTGTTTCCTTTGATTAATTGTAAGTTAAAAAAAAGATTGGCTATCATTATGTGTGTATGCACATACTAGAAAGTAATTCTTCTACATATAATTTTTTAATTAAATACAGAATGTGTTGGAGTAATCAGTGTGATATACCTATAATGAAAATGGTCTCAACACAATTTAGGAAACTTATTATAATAGATGATAAAATTATTTTTGTGTCCAAAACAGGTGATTTTTTTTCACCATTTGCCGCTCAATTTTCTCTGTGAAATGAATAAATCAACTAGTATGTGTGTGTAAGAACATGTCTGGCCTGGGCTCAAAGCCATAAATGGGTTTTAAATTATCCAAAAGACTGATATAGAGACAGATGATGTTCAAAGAAACAACTGTCATGCCTATTAATCTTTATCAGTGGGTGAACTTTCTTTGCCACCAGGCTATAATACATGATCATCTTTGATCAAAGACTAAATCACTGTAGAGTAAATCACTGATAGAAATAAATCTGACTAAAATTAAAAGTCCTTTCTTTTTTACTGTGTATTTTTACTCTCAGTGTTGCTTTACATGGATGAAACAAACGGATTGAACTCACAATTTGATACTCGCAAATACAAAATTTAAATAGAAAATGAATGCTTATTACAATTATTTTTATTTTTGAGTTTATTAGCAGCTAACTGGAAATACCTGGATATTACATCTACAATAATGTTGACTCTGTAATTATCTTGAAGAATATTTGGTTTGCAAGCAGGCATTAACACACAGGTCAGTGAGATGCTTCAGTGAAAAAGTCTGGAAAAGGGATGTGCATGTTTTTACCTGGGAAGGTGAAGTTGTCCTTGTTGGTGTTATAACATCAGTTGCTTTCTTCCTTATCATCAAATGTATGACACAAATGTGTCTTTTTAGGTTAATTTATTTCTTATGAAATCTGAATTAATTATTTATCTCCTTGGTCAAATTAAGTCAGGAGGGATTGATGAAAAGCTTGCTCACTCCATAATTACAACTCTGCACAGTTCCTGACCACTGCATTCATACAATAAACACTAAGCACACTAGAAAAGATTGATGCAGCCTTTAACAGCCTCACATAGCCTTCTTAGTGGCAGGATTGATTACTGTCGAGAGTGGGACTGTTTTCATGAACATATTCGTGCAAATGCTTCACCCACATCAGCATGACACAGTGGATATTTAGCAAATATTTAATGAAGTTAGATGAAAGGGGGGCAGATTGCATTGTGTATCTTTCATTACAAAGTGTAAACAAGTCGCCTTATGGCAGAAGAGTTACAATATCCGAGGCGTCTTGTTGCACCATCATAAACAGATTTTGTCTCTGTAATTAGCATCTTCCATTCTTGACCACTTGCTAAAAGTGGACTGGTCTGTTGATGAACAGTGAAAATTATATGTTTCTGTCTTAATGGACATCCTAACATGGTCATCAGTCATCCATCTGTCCACACACTCTAATTGGCACATATGCTGACAAAGACAAGCTGTCACACTAAGGACAGTGATTTCCTTCTGCAAAGCTGCGGCTTTGACAGTCTATTGTCCTAAATAGAGATGTTGTGATCTGTGTGCTGTGTCCTCACATGCCTCCCCACTGTACCAGTGCAAAAAAAAAATGCTTTCAAACTTGGATGCATCCCTGCAAACATTGCAAATTTACATGACTGACATATTTTTATATTTTTAAATAAAATGTAAGCAGGTCATTTTCACTGAACATTCGGCATCAAAGTCTCAAATATGTTTTGAGTTTTGAGAAAATGAGTATTTAACTATCCTACAGTCGTTCATGTAGGCCAAACACAACCTTAAGTAATTTACTGTCTAAAAAGAGTCAATTTATTTGCAAGTTTATAAAATGTGGTTTATTTAAAACTTTAAACACTTTTATCTCTCTCAAACATTCAGATCCCTTTACAACAGCTTTCAATGTTTAAATTTACAAACCATTAAGGATATGCAATCAACTCAGGAAGAACAAACACCATTACAGTTACATTTTAGCTTATCTAGCACACTGCACACTACACTGGCTATAACAAGTGAAACTCCAATGAGAAAAGAAATTACCCTTGGGTTCATTAGTAAGTTTCTTCTTGCCAGTGGTACATATATAAAAACAGTCATTCGAAAACTTTGTTAGCAACTTTTAAAGTTAGAGTAGCAGCAGGAAAACGTCACAAGAGACTCTGTGTTCCTGTCAATCACTTTCAACTAATGCTGGTATTTTTCTCGTGAAGCCTTTTCTGTCTGCAGCCATGAGACTTTCACCTCTAGCAGACCTGATTTACAACCAACTGGTTGCTGTCAGCAAGTCATACAGAAAAACACTTAAGTCAATCAGCGAAGCACTCATCATAGACTGTTGCACAAGAACGTGTTCATCAGTGCAGAACAAAGTCTGGTGGTGAAGGATAAAGCACAAGGACAGCAAACAAGGATCTGGAAACATGATGTTGAATCTGAGCAGAATAAAAAGAAAAGATTGAATCTTTTTACACTGGAAACAAAACACAGTCTCATACACTCCTAGTAAATTCAAAATAGACTCTTAACCTCATGAAAGAGGCTCTCAGTCAAGATATTTAGGATTTGTGAATGAGTTTTTTTACATAACTCAAACGGTTGTTTGTTTCTTTGCTCCATCGCTGCTGGTAAATGCATAAATACCTTTGTGCTGGCTTGCTAATAATTTCCCCCACAGCTCTGGAAATGCAAACATAATATTGAGCCTGCAACATGGGAGTTTGATGTTTAATGATGGCTTGATGAGATGTGAAGCTCACATGGTACTAAGACTGCATGAGATAAATCCATCCACAGTTACCATAACAATTACTGAAGGATCTAATAGGAATACACATATTTCCTCACTTTAAAATTTCAGTTTGGGAATATGATTAAACCTGCATTAATATCAAAATTATTTATGTTTACCTTTTTAAAATAGTTAATATTTTCTACTTTTATATAACCCTGGTTTCCCTGAGGTGGAGCTGTCCACTTCACCGTGGTGCTGAAAACCATTCACAAACATTTTGTGCTGTCAATAAGTAAGAAAGTTAAGGAGTAGGTATTGTCAGCCACTGTTTACTGTGGTGTATAAATGCCTCATTGGATTTGAAGAGCTGGATTACATCTAGAAAAACTGTAACTAGTTGAAAAGAAGATGATGGCATTCCATTTAGGAACATCAAACATGTATGAATGTGGGTAGTGCAAATAATGAAAAGCAGCACAAGGTTTTCAAAAGGTTCACATTCTTGTAAGAAAAAACAAATCATTTCTGCATGGAAATGTTAGTGACTATCAGAAAGAATATGCGATAGGCTTTTACTGACAACTTAAGGTGAACACTTCTAGTCCTGATCTTTCAACTATAAAAATGAATTAAAGTAAAAAAAAAAAACAAGTTTAAGAAGTTTCAAAACCCTCAGTGATGCATTTCATGCACGCACAGCTTTGCTCAGTCTTAATTTACTATTATTTCCCTGAGAGGGTGTCAATTATGAGGCCAGTGACTGGAGGATTGGCACCAATCATCCATGTCGCAATCCTTTCATTTGTTACCATAGAAACGGTCTGGGTGAATAGGGGATAAGTAGGGGAGCATGGTGAGATTGCTGACACCTGCTCTCCTTCATCACCACATGCACATATACTGTTAAATTCCTCACAAACATACTTATATATGTTATGTAACTGCGCGCACACACACACATACACACACACAAAATCATAAAGTATATTCAAAGCCTGTCAATGGGACTATATGTCTTAAAAAGAAAAGCAAACTATAAGCAGATTTCACTGGATTCTGGGAGTCTTCAGGAGGATGTTTTTCACTTTAGTTCTCTGCACTTCAATAAACCCCCAAATCTGTGGAAAGCTTCCACATTCTCAGTGATTCAGTTTTTATATTCACCCTTTCAAAGATGAACATCTGAAAAAAGACACATCTCATGTGAATGTAGTGATGAGAAGTTACAGGAAATTAGAGGACTTGATTCACAAATCTGGCTGTTTTATGTATCCCACAAAACAGTTTTCTACATGATGTTTTGAGTTATGATTTCCATTTGGGTGTTACAGCATAAAGGAAAAAAGAGTCATAACAGCAATACACATAATGGCACTCTACCACAAAATGGTAACACTGAACGCACAAAGAGTTTCACAATAAGTCAGATATACTTCCTAAAAAGAGCTAAAATCAGTGTCTAAATGAACACATCCTCCCATTAAGCTCTTCTTTCTTCATTGTTATGTGTGAAAAACTACTTCTGATAAATTGGCATACACTACAGTATGCAGGATTTGAGGTTTTTAACTTTAACAATGACTTTAATAGTTTTTAATTGACATTATTTTGTGAGGATGCAATAATCTGCAGCTCCAATGAGATTTTACCTGTATTAAAAAAGCCCTCATCTGAAATCTGTATCTCAAATTTTACCTGTAACTTTCCTGTCCGATAACTTATGCAGTGTTTACTTGTTATAGATGTGTCTAAGCTCACCGGTGCACTCACATCTTTACACTGATGATGTTTAATATGCGGTGGTGTAGGACATATCAGAAGCTATATGTCAAACAAAAGTTGGAGGGTAAGTTCTGTAGAGGATACCTTAGAATATACTGCACTCCAGAGACATGGTCAGATAAGATAAATTAAAATATCAGACACGCTGGCGATGGACACAATGTTGCCTGTCTGTTAAATAATCCATAACTCAGGACACTGTGGTGAGTCAGTCTCCATGGACCCAAGCTTATTCTCAAGCAGGTGTACCAAGGTCGAAGCAAGGTGAAAGTGAGCAGAGGCAAATGCACACACTTGAACACCAGGCTGGTTCAGGTTTTGATGCAATCCACAATGGGAGGTAGGAACTGAACACACCTGAGAGCACTCAGCAGCATTTGCATAATAACATATCGCAGAAAAATGTTTAACCTCAACATGAACTAAGAAAATGCCACCATCTTAGCTGTGCTCTCCCTAGAGGAGTTAGTGGGGTGTAGGAGGTTTGTGATTGGATCATTACACGGCCAATTATGCTGAACTAACCTACAGCCAATTGCACAACTGTTGGTCCAGCTGGGTTAACAAGATGAAAGGATTTGAGGTGAGGGGCACCGCACAGGAATGCATGAAAAAAAAAGTTTTAAAATCTACGTCTAGTGGGTTACACTTGTTTTCTCCCCTCTATTTTGAAAAACTGTGTTTTCCACTGATGTCACTTTGAATAGGGCAAAAGTAATGCATGTAAAATATCGAATAAGAGAAAAACCTTGATTCCAGCACAGAGTAAATGATCACATGCATCCAGCCATTAAAAGTATGCATGATAAAATAGTTTATAATGCTGTAATGCTTCTTCATTTGGACTCTCACACCTACTAACATGCAGATAATCTTGTGTCGCCTGTTTAACATCTAAAATACCAAGAAGGTAAACATGCAGTTTAGTGGATGGTTTCAGTGCCTTTTAAAGCACCATGTGTACAGGCATTTTTAGCAGTCACCAATTTGGATTTATATGCTTAGGCCAAAACATTGATGTCAGCCTGGGACGCAAACATGTATTACTTTGTCTTGCACAGAGTCAGTGCAGTAACTCAGAACAGTAAAGGATCTGAGCAATTCTGGATTAAAATCAGAATAAAGGATCAAATATAAGACAAGTTGGAATCAGCGTGAAAAAGACATTGTTGTCTCTCCTCCAGAAGCTGCTCCCTCCTCCTCATATGAACATTTTAGAAGCTTGTCTTTAAAATGACAACAATGCTGTTGTGGCAGCAAGGGAAAACTTAGAAATATTTTCAAAATACAAATGAATACAAATTTAATATAAATTCTCTGTATTGGTAATGCTTTCATGAATCTTTCCCAGCTGGACGTGGTCCTCTATCTAATAGTGAAAACAAAGAAATTAAGTGTAAATGTTAATTAAATGATGAATGTTAATTTAAACTATATAAAAATGAATTCTAGTAGTGTCTATATATGTAATATCCAACAACAGATGTCTGACTTTTGCAATATTACAAATGCGGCTGCAGACAATGATGTCACAACTACTAAAATCAAAGACATTACTGACGATGAATATATCTTGATTCAGATGAGGGTTAGGGTTAGGTCAGTTGAGTCAAATATATTTGTTTTCTATTCATCACATTTCATAGTGGTGTTGCTTTATTTTTCAAACAACCTCTTCATTTACACCCAAAGGGTTACTGGACACTTACCCAAATGGTTAGGTCGTCTAATTTTATCTTTTTGACTGTCTGTACATTTTTCAATACTTAAAAGTCTTTGGATGTATCCTAACTACATTCCAAGCAAACTAGAGAAACTTGTGCTACAAAAATTGGATCAGACTCAGTGAATAATTCCCTAAACTTAACAACCTTGGGACCTGCCCTATGTACCCTAAAGATGAGTGAACAAATCAATATCACCTTAGGTCTCGTACATGCAGACTCTATGTCTAAGAGACATTAATGTCTAAGAGACATTAATTGTCACATGATCAATTAGTCTGTTAAATTTCAATCTATGACACTACTTCTACTTCTTCAGTATATACTTAGGCCCTGTTCATGCAGGCTCTAAGTATTTTTAATTAAACACAAAAATTCTAATACTGGATCAGCACCCAGTGAAGAACCTCCTAATCCCTATGATAACTATTAACTATATAGACCAGTGAGCAATGATAGCTAACATGTCTTTGGGGTCATCAGGTGGGAACCTCCTTTCACCAGTGTTTCGTCTAGTTGGTCCCACGACACCTCGAGGAGGCTAGACAGTGATCTCTGGTGTCCCAGAGTCACTCCTCTAATGCCAGCTATCACTGCTCCACACACCAAGACAGCTATCTCTTTTACTTTGCCTATGCTACCACAAACAGCATTATAATCAACTTTACTAGCAGATTCAGCAAGCAAACTCACCAAAACAGTCCTACAGTCACAGACAATCCCAGCCAATACAAGAACATACAGGCCAACTCACCTGGAATAACCACATGGTCTCAAAGAGGCTCACACAGGCCACACCCTCCACTTAAATATGCTTCCTCTTCCTGGATTTCTTCCTTGTTTCTCCCAAAAGTCTGTCTATCCTCAGTGCTCCCCCTGCTGAGCCCCCAGCTACCATTATTTCTTCTCATCCAAATCCACTGACTGGATCTTACTGCCTCATCCGACATTTTCTAACTATTTTCCTCACACTCTGTCCCCTTCCTCCTAACTCCCTCAACAAAAGGACAACAGACCTGGCTACAAACATTCTACACCCAGCTTCCTCCTGACAAATCCTAACTTTCCATCCTCACTGCTCTGCTTCTGCACCTAACTCTACATACCTAAGCTTTTTCCTTTCATATGTTTCTACGACTGAATCCTCCCAAGGAATAGTCAGTTCTATGAAATAGACTCTCATTCTACACCAAAACCACAAAACTATATCAGGCCTTAGATTTGTACAGGCTATTTCCTGGGGAATAATAAGCTTTCCTTCTAAATCTACCTGCATCTCTGAATCACTAGCATCCTCTAAGCTGCCTTGCCTCCTTGTTGTCTTATTAACTTTCTCCACCTCTTGAACAAACTGGATTGCAACTCTCTTTGTCTTACACCCTCTTAAATTTGCCTGCCTTTGTATATCTCCAATGGCTGCAGCTAAGCCTCTTAATACTTGGTTGTGTCGCCAGGATAATTTTACAGCCTAACAAAATATGCCTTAGGGTTGCGGTACCTGAACATAACGAGCATAGCCGGTCTATGTTTACCCAGAGTTTAGGTTCTGGGGAGTTTGCAATACATCATACACTGCCCCTATCAGAAGTCTAGTACTTCTTTCTTCCATACTCCACAGCTCTTTCCAGCTAAGCTATTTCTTCTCTACGCCTTCCCAATTCAACCACTGTCCCTGCTTAGCCTGAGCCACTGCCTTTGCACCCCTTAATATTCCCTCCTATCTATGAACCTGCTCCACAATTAGCTTTCTCTTCTCTTTGGGACCAGCTCTACTCCACACCGGTTTGCCTGGGCCAAGCCCCAAGCCTCCCGGGCCTATTTGCACATTACCCACAATCTCTGTATGCCTAAGAGTTGCTTCCACCTCCTGAACTGCCATTCTTGGATTCCATTTCCTCCTCTTGGTTGGGTTTGGAACCACCTTACGAACTACCACATCTTTACTCCCAGATAACAGGAGCTCTGTCCTAACCTTAGTACATTTAAACTCCTCCACTACACTAGATACTGGGAGTGGAAGTATGCCTTTCCCATGCAGTGTCACAGCACTTAAACATCTAGGAACACCTAGCCACTTCCTAATGTAAAAGCTAACTAATCTTTCCATTTTCTCTGCAGCAGCTAATGTGCAGAAATGTGCTCTTGCTAAGTTAACAACTACTCCAGGCACTCTAAAATAATCAAACGCCTCCCAAATAAGGCTATGTGGCACTAAACCAAATGCATTAGCTAAATCCAAAAATATTACATGTAAGTCTCTTTTCTCAATCTTTGCTGTCTGAATCTGATGCCAAATCATACTCTAAACACCAAAACGCTCTAAACACCCTGTGAAACCTGGTATTCCTGCCTTCTGTACTGTAGTATCTATTAAGCTATTCCTTTCTTAATAACTAGCCAATCTTTGCGCAGCTACACTAAAGAAAATCTTCCCCTCTACATTTAGGAGAGAGATCATTGGAAACTGACTCAGGTCCAAGGACTCCTTCTCCTTTGGAATAAGAACCTCCTGCCCTGAGCCATGCTCTGGGAATAAATTGTTTCTCCCAAACTATTCTCAACTGCCTCCACAAAAACTTTAGGATATCAGGAGTGCTTTTATAAGCCAGGGGAATCAATTTGGCCCTGGGACCGAAGAAGCCTATGCATGCTAGACTACCTCCTCAACCTCCTTCCACCTGGGTGGTCTTACATCCATCTTATGATCTATTTCCCCTAACGGTGGCATGTCAGGTGGAAGGCCTGCTACTCTATTCTTCTCAAAATCTGAATATGTATTTCTTAGATACTTTCCCACCTCTAACTTTGTTGCTTTAAGCTTCCCTCCCTTTTCCTGGTTGAACAACCCTTTAACAAACTTGAAAGGGTCCCTGTAAAAAGCTGTCCTTACATATTCTTTCTTCTTTCTCTTTTTCCTGAGATATTCGGCCCTTCTGAGTACTGCTAGCCTGCCTCTCAATTCTTCTTGCAAAACATTAATTCCCTCCCCTCTTTTCCTCTGCTGCTCTTTTCCACTGCTTTCTTAGTTGTCTTCTTTCCTTAACTAATTTCTCCATTTCTCTTTGCTGTCTAGACTTAACTAAATGTAAAATGGGGGGGGGTGTTGTAATTCTGATGTAATTAACATTAAATCACTGAAATAATATTATCTTTGAATGAAACCTTGGAGTTTAGCTGAAAAGAAAAATATATTGTCCTAATTACCATGTAAGTGATGTTTGAATGGCTGTCAGATTGTGATGACTGCATGCAGTGCTGCTGGTTTAAGCAATCATGGGACCATGAAAACGTAAAGGCTTTAAGCTTCATAACAACATAAAGCATTTGATGGAGCAAACCAAATTCTAATTAACCCCCTGAAACCTCATTTGAGGACCCATAATGGAGACTCTATAAAACTTATCGAGGCCTGATTCAGCAGCTGTTATAAAAGCATCAGACGACCAAAGGAGCTGGAGGAGCATAACAGACCATCGACAGCCTCTGGTCCTCTGTTTCTATTTCTATATCAGACTTAGCCTGTCTGCCTGACTCCTGTCCCAGAATTCAAATTTTCCCCCCTAAATCCAAACATCAGCTTTAACTGTCTGCTTCGATCTAGCAGCCTATCTTTAACTTTGATGTCAACCTTTTTCCTCAGTCCTTAAGCTTCTGGCTACAGCCTTAATTGATACTTCACCTCAAAGAGCCTCAGCCCTCCAGTAGGCTGCCCATCCTCCCATATGACAGTCAGTGCTCTTCAGTGCACAACCCTCTTTAATGTCAGGATACCTGCGGCTGCTGCTTGACTAAATGCAAAACAATCCAGGTGCGGTGCTCTCTGCTTGACGCAAAAAGCTGAGTTTCTGCTGATACAGATCTCTTTATCGAAACTGTGAAAACAAATGATGAAGTTTAGTGATGTCATGAAGTTGCATGGGATCATGGGATTTGTTTCTATCATTGTCATGTGTTTCATTTTTTCATTTCAGCAGCCACCAGTGCAGAATAAAATCTGATCATTGATGAGGTAATGGATTGAAGTTTTGTTCATGATAGGTTTAGCCACATTTGCTGACTTCCCTCCTCACTCTTGACTGATGTTACCCCAAAAGTGAGCAGCAGGGGACAAAGAAAAAAAAAGGAACATTTCTCTGGATCTGATCACTGTTGGAAATATTGACGATAATGGAAGTAAACAGTTCAATGAAACATATAAAAAAGATTGAACCATTTTAGATAGTTAATGTGAAGTCTAATTGTTGGTTGATATTTACAAAGTCAGTCGATAAAGCTTCTCCACAGTTTAAGGCCACATTGTTTCTTAAGTCACCCTGGTCTAAGACCTTCAGAGTGGCCACAGATGTGGACTAACTAAACTAAGATCCTCCAACCAAACGGCCCACAGCTCTGTTGCCTAGCAACACATGAGTGAATATTTGATTCTTCACAGTAGGGATTTGCATGTCAGCGGCCATATGAATCAAACTCATTTAGTTTTCTCAACTGTCTGCTTTTCAAGATGTTGTTAATTCTTGTATTCTGCTGCGTTAAACCTACAGAAATCCTCTAAAACTGCCCAAAAAGGAGAAATGATATGATCCCAATCACAACCTCCACCCTTTCTCCATCCTTCTGACAGCATCAGACCACTGTGTGTTGAGGGTGCAGGTGGTAGCGGATGCAGATTTCTCTGAAAGCCATTAAGTCTAAATATCAGTCCTGACTCTGAATCACAATCTGTCTGCCTCAATTACTCTGACCAGGGGTAACAACTCATAAAAACAGCTTTGGGAACAGAGTTGAGCCCCACAGAAAGAACACGGCTTTCTATTCCATTGCAATGCTGTACGCTGATATATCAAAGATGAGATTAGATTACAGATATTGTTTAAATATGCAGTAGATGAGAACTGTTCTCTTAGCCCAATTGGAAAACCACTGAAATGATACTTTGATTTTTTCATTTCTCAAGCAGAGCTCCTTTATTACAAATACATGAGATTCAACACAAACCAGTTGAGTGGAACATCCCAGTTATGGCTTCAACCACTGAGGACTTGTCTCTCTTTTGATTCATATTTCTAAAGCTACAGCAGCTACAACCCAATCAAACTCAGTCATCCAGCATCTTAAGGCCCCCCCACCTGGGTCTGATCTGATGCTGTGTGAAACAGAAGATTGATGTGAAACATTAATACAGGTGTACAAGCAAGAAAAATGTCCTCTGCCATAAATTATGGTATAACCAGAGGCCATAATGTATTGATATTCCCATAACACAATCCACTGGCCCTCTGGACAAACGGAACAGCCTTTTGTTTTGATTTTTTAAAGTTGGTCAATAATCTAACTGCTGTTTTCAACCAAAATTGATGCAGATCAGTGGTTTGACACGAAACTGTATTTTTTCTTAGAGAAAAATATTATAGTGCAGTATTTATTTATTTATTTTGTTTATTTAAATTTTTTTTTACATTTTGATTTCTAATGACAGCACAGCAAACATTTAGATCAGAGGTACTTTAATAGTTCAAGATCATTACACAGTAGAAGTTAAATCATAATGGGAAAATGTGGATCAGTAATGTGGGGCAAAGGGCACAGCTGTCCAGAGGTGTAACGTTCCATGTAATATGCTGACATGTGTATGTGTGTGTGTGTGTGTGTGTGTGTGTGTGTGTGTGTGTGTGTGTGTGTGTTTAAATGTCTGTCAAAAGCTTTACATGTTAGCTGAACATAAACAACATACAGTACATTCTGCTGAACTGCCATGTTGTGTTGTACCTACAGAACCTGTTGTCACCATTCAACTAAATGAGTCTGCTGTCAGATTTACAAATACAGCAAGAACGATTTTAATGCAGCAGTTTTGAAGAAAATCGTATTTTAACTCCATAAAAATCCTCTGAAATTGTACAAGTTATCAAATGTAACGGGCTACATTTTGTACATTTCAGCTTATCAGGCCGGGTGCTAAAAGACTGTGCTGCGGAGCTGGCGGACGTCTTCACCTCCATTTTCAACACCTCGCTGTCCTGCTC
>JAQNCA010000014.1:9954543-9974288 GCA_029783725.1 Acanthurus tractus
CCATTTTCGTCTTTCGCACTTGAGCGATAATCTGCTCCATAGTTTCAGCGCATCGCTTTTGTCCCCGATGTCTGAGCGGTGAAACTGACAGGGGGCCAGCTGTATGCCTGCGTGTTTGCCTGTACTCTACTCTCTATTACTACCACCTCCTTCTGTAATTACAAGCTCCACTGCACACAGGCTCACCATCAGGTGGGGCCAGGACCACAAGCGCAGCACCACCAGCTCTCATCACTGTGGCATTTTGAACCCCCACCCCCTTGTGAGAGCTGCAGGCCAACGGGAGGCTTTTTGCACATCTGAAGTGCCACAGCCTGCAGGCCAATCAGCCAGCTGGGATTAGAGAAGCTAAATTTTGTTTTGTATCATTAGAAGGTTAGCTCACCCCTCATTGGTTCACCATCTGGGCATTCTTTCTTTCCCTCTCAGTGGTAGGGTGTCTCTGTAATGCTGTATCAGCACAGCACAGCCTACAGTATGGCGGATGGAGACAAAAAGATCCAAAGATGGAGGGGAAAAAATTTGGGCAGATGAGCACAGTGAGGTAACAAAGGAAACAAACCTTGAGGAAAACATTGTAGACAAAGGAGAAGACATATAAGCTAATATAAAGAAGAAGGTGAAAATGTTAGAAATTTGGGTTTTTGAGACGTTTTTTAACATAAATGTGCATCCATAAAAGTGACATAAGCCTTTAAATAGCATATAATGCTACTTAAAAAGAGGATACTTTGGCACTAAAAAACCACAAGTCATGATAACGTGCAGCCTGACAGCTTTACAGCTGAAATACAGCACACAGTCCATATCACCATCACTGGTTTCATCAGTCTCACATTCCTCATTCCCAAAGGCAAATGTAGATTTCTTTTTTATACTCACACTGGTTTAATCCTTACTCATTTTCACGACTCAAAGTTTAACTGTTAAACCCTGCGAGAGTCTAATCTCCCAGTGAGACCCTAATAATTTATCTCGATGTGGGAGTTAAAGTCTGCATTAAGACTGCTCATTTGGGATGTTCCACAAGGGTATTTCATTTTGGAAGACAGCGGGCTAAGAAGATTATAAGCACAGTTTTCAATTTATCTTACACACCCTGACTCCCTTTATTGGCTGGGACCCTCTTATCATGTTTTGCCAGAAGCTAGAGCAGCTATTGGCATCTTGCTTTGTATCTGCTACTTTGGAGTAGCTGCATTTGATGCAACATTACACTATTTATTTTTACACATAAGGGAGGCCAGACACTGCTTCACGTTAGTCATACACAACTTGGGTGGATGGAAGTTTAGAGAACAAAAACAGAGAGCAATCATCACTGAAGTGTGTGTAAGTTGTTTTTTTAAGGCAACTTGATGGACTTTCATCTTAAGAAACTTGCAGCAAAGGCAAAGTAAAGGATGCTATCAAAATGTTAAGTAACTGATAAAAGTGTATACAAGTCTTTGCATCAACTGGCCTGAGTGACTCAGAAAGGGAGAGAGAGGGAGAGAGAGAGAGGGAGAGAGAGAACTTGCTGATGTAAAAAAAAAAAAGCTGCAGGAGTAAGGATATAAAACCTTGAGACAAGAGGATGTTCCTCTCTCAAACCCGCTGCCATCTCAGAGGTGGAAATGTTGGAGTTGGGGAGGGTCGACTTTGAGGTGACATTGACGCTATGTAGATGAGAGTGAGGATCCTGCGCTCCATGATACGTCCCTGCTCGCTTCAACTCAGACGGCGGCAGCTCCTTTCCCCGTCTTCTCTCCCCTCCTCTCTTTCAGCACCACTCCTTTCAGGACAGCACCTCGCTCTCAAAGACGCATTTGTCAACCATCCTCCCCCTTCAGGATCGTATATTTGCTCGCTTTCGTCGGATGCAAAGTTTTCACCTTGGTTTTATTCTTAAAGTGCAAGGAAGTAACTTTTTTTTTTTAAAAAAATCGGATTTTCCCATCGGGGAAAGAATCTTACGAACAAAAGGATTTTATTGTAAGTATACTGCTGAATAACATGCATTTCAAGTAAAATAGGAATAGATTTGTGTTTGTTGACATACAAATTAGAATCGAGGAACGCGGAGGAATTTGGCGCAGATGCGCTGGCTTTGGGAATGTGCACGGATGTGCGCCTGCACTTCACTTGATAGCGAAGCAAAAGACTCATCTCATGAGACTTATTAGAGTGTTTGATCCTTAAATCCTGCAGCCTAATGATTTAAACATGTCAAATGTAGACGTGTGATCCGTGTGGATAAAATATTCACGCAATTATTCGCTCGTTCAATCCCAATTTGTTTGGCGGTCTGTTTTCTCCTTGAACTCAAATGTTACACGAGCCTGAAATGTTTCTAACAGATTTGACGGAAAAGGTTTATCATCGTGCAAAACAGCTATCAAAAAATATGTAACAATCTTACCTCACATTGCTCTCCAGAATTACGCACGGGAGGTGATGGGGAGCGCAGAGAGCGCGCTCCTTGTTTCACGCGTTCAATCACGAGCAGATGTTAATCTGCGTTTTTAAAGTAAAAAAAATAAACAAAACATATGCAACATTTTAAATGCAGAATCTTGATAAAATAGCGTAAATTAAATATAGCGAGGTAGCATTTTTAAAAATATGAATGCAAATTAATCATAAAGAAAATTAAATTTTATATATTTTAACTCTGTTTTGCAAGTACTTAATGAAAATGTCTATTCAAAAACTTAATGTGAGTTTATAGCCTTTTCAAGTGATTTATTAGGCATTTTTTGTCGCGTCTGACTCCTGAATGTGTTTAATTGCTCCTCTCTTGTACCGGAGCAGTGGGAAGTGGGCCATTGAATTTAGAGCGTAATGAATCAAGGACAAAAGCAGGCACTAAATTTCTGCTAACATGCATTCACTCCAGGCAATTAAAAGTGATTCTTATTGCATGAGAAGTCTTTATTTGATCCCTTGGGGTTCATGGATCGTGGGCCACATTTTCTCCTCCACCCCGAAGAGATGTCGTGCAATTAGAATTGATGCATGCTTAATAATCGTGTAAAATAATATTTTACAAGTAAAACAGGTCAGTACAATGCCCAACCAAAGAAACAATTTGGCTACGTTTTTCAACCTGAAGTGTTTCTTGCCACCAGAAAAAAAGTGATTTTTACTATTTACGGGGGAAATAATGCTACTTTCATCTCAAATTCCATAATTTTTATAATTTCCAAAAATTAGTCCTTCATTAGGCCTGCTGACATTGGACATTAGAAAATATTTAAAATAAGTTTGCATGACAGCAAGAAAAAAAATGTATCATATAATTGATATCCTCAGTTTTTTTTTCCCAGTAAATTCCATCTCTATACATGTCAGTCTGCTGAAATCTTCCTTGTCCTTTCAGGTTCGCTGGAACTCTGCTAAGCTGCATCTGCTTCTGCTCTCGATCGCGCTCATTACCCACTATTATTCGTCTGCACTCGGCCGTCGTCTGGAAGCTGGGTGCACAGGACGGAGAGCCGCCGTCTGTCTGGACCGGTGCTGAAACCCCCCTCCTTTCCACTGGGTTAGGACTATCCGACAAGCACAGCGACCATGGCCACGAACGGGACCAAAGCCTCGGATGGACACGTCTTAACGGAGACGGTGAACGACGCGCCCACCACCACGCCAAACGACAAACCTAAAACCTTGGTGGTGAAAGTGCAGAAGACGAAAAATGAGTTACCCGAGAGAGAAACGTGGGGTGGAAAATTTGACTTTCTTCTCTCTTGTGTGGGATACGCCATTGGACTCGGAAATGTCTGGAGATTTCCTTATTTATGTGGAAAAAATGG
Source organism: Acanthurus tractus (assembly GCA_029783725.1). NCBI lineage: Eukaryota > Metazoa > Chordata > Actinopteri > Acanthuriformes > Acanthuridae > Acanthurus > Acanthurus tractus. Next base: position 9,958,338 of record JAQNCA010000014.1, read on the forward strand.
AGGAGGTAAAGAGGATTTTTGGCTTTTTTTCAGTTATTCGTACACCAAAAGGAATGCAAAGATTTCAACATGAAAAACTGCACGTTTTTGTCCCGGAGTTTTTTTTAATTAAAATGAATCTAATGTGTACCCCCCCCCCCCAACACCCCCATCCCCATCTAAGTCGTGCGTAATTGCGCACAAGCGAATGCCTGCGAGGTGATGTGGGTCACAGTGTGAAACCAAATACTCCTTTTTACCAGAGAAAAAAAAATCTAATGTGGATTATGTTAAATGTTGGTAGTTTATGATTCACCTTCACTTACACACATTTACCTCTCACCTCTCATTCAGGGGCCTTCTTGATTCCCTACTTTTTGACCCTCATATTTGCCGGCATGCCCCTGTTCTTTCTGGAGACGGCTCTTGGTCAGTACACTTCTATTGGAGGGCTTGGAGTGTGGAAGCTGGCCCCAATGTTCAAAGGTAAAAGATACTTTTGCGTTCACCTGTCGGCCTCGAACTAGGCTTTTTATGTTAAGTGGCTTCTATGTGAAAGCTAGGATTAATCAGGGACTCTTTTTAATTATGTGAGGGAGAACGAAGGTTTAACCTGAACCAAATAATATATAAATAATTAAATATATTTCCCATATTTGTTATTTTTGTTTTATTTCAATGGAAATGTTTCAGCACACTTTAACGTCATACTTGTACTCTCCCGTTGTTTCAGGTGTAGGTCTGGCTGCAGCTGTTCTGTCCTTCTGGCTTAATATCTATTACATTGTAATCATATCCTGGGCTATTTACTATCTGTACAACTCCTTCACCGCTGTGAGTATCTGACATGTATACACTGTTCTCTACATTTTAACTCAATGTGATAATGGGATTTTAATACCTTTTGGAAAATTAAGGAGAGCTTTTTTCTTGCCCAGGTTGTTTTTTTTTTCACAAAGTAACCCTTTTAGTTATGTGGCAGGTTCTGTTTGCCAACACCTCTTATATAAGAGTGCACAGACCTTAACAGGGTATGACATTTATTACTTCCTTTCCCACATAATTAGTGCCTTACACAAGGTATTGATAAATGCGTTTGGCGATGAGGCTTTCACTCGTCTGAGAAAAGCATGAAATCTCAATGAGTATCATGGTCTTGGCTGCTCTTCAGCCGAAGAGAATGGGACCCGGCGGTGGGAGAGTGGTCCAAGTAAAAAGAGCTGTCTGTGTGATTTTTCTTTCTCTTTTTTTTTTTTTGATTTTCAGGAGCTGCCATGGCAGAGTTGTGGTAATTCCTGGAACACAGACCGCTGCTACACCAACTACAGCATCGCAGACACCCGTAACCTCACCAGTGCAGTGGTGGAGTTCTGGGAGTAAGCTTAGATCAAAAGGATACTGCTCTTTTGTGAACAGATTTAAGCTACACAGAAAAATCCTGGTCCCTGCTGTTCATAATGAAAATCAGGGATGGAGTCTGATATGGCCATTTAGATCTGAGGATCCAAGGGTTCACCAAATGCTTTTACTGTTGTAGAGGATGAAAAGATATGCACACACTGTAAAAGGCCTCAAACAAGCCAAACCAAACGAATGATTGGTGTAAAATAAATTGGGTGACATATGTGCATACAAGCTTGATTTCCCTTGATTATGGTGTCTTAAAAAAGCTTTAGGGGTGAGAAAAGAAAGCCAGAGAGGGGAATCGTTGTGAAGATTCAGACACGTGTGTGCATATCTCATATCAAGTGCAACCCTTCATGATCATGAATGCATTTGTGGTAAGACTACTTAAATTCTTCCCTGCAGACGTAACATGCACCAGCTGACCGATGGGCTGGAGAAGCCAGGGGAGCTCAGGGTCCCGCTGGCTATTACGCTCGCCATCGCATGGGTGCTCGTTTATTTCTGTATCTGGAAGGGGGTCAGCTGGACAGGCAAAGTAAGTATAGAAGAGGATGAAAACAAAAACAAAACAAGACAAAAAATGAAAACAAAATCCATCTTTGATTACATTTGCACCTGCTTAAGATGAAGGTCGGAAATTGGCACCGAAACTGACATGCTGGATTATTTTTCAAATTAAGGGACTGCAAAACCACATCCAACATTTTATCCAACAATTCTCTATTTGTTTTTAATGTAATTTGGTTCTCTCAGGATGTTTGCTACACTTCTATGATTAATTTAAGTTTATATTTATGATTTAAAAAAAAACAATTAAAAACAACCAATTCAAAATTTCTAAAATTAACACAATGCTTAAATCCTGCTCTCAGTCTCTCTTTAAAGGGCAATGCAACACTGTACACAACTTTTCCATTTAATCCAAAGCACTTGAATGTACCACACAAGCAAACAAAGGCCTTAACTTTGCTACAGTGCCACAGTCTGCCCACTAAGCTTCAAAAATAAAGAAGTACAAAATTTGTAATGATTTTTTTTAATGTCAACATTTGTTTAATATTTGTAAAGATTCATTAATGATTTTATCCATAGTCATTTCAGCAACAGCATCTCTACTGGTTAATTTCTTGCTCAGTCAATTTCATCGTGAATGATCTCAAATGTGTTGACTTTTGATAGCACAGAGCAATGAGATCAGATAAGGAGGGAAATGGTGCACTGGGAGTGTGCTGAACCCAACCATTCTGGGGTCATGCAGCCTCTGGGGAAAGGCTGACTAGGTCACTGTGCTGCTGTGTGCTGTGGGGATGGTGCTGCAGCCCTGCTACACTGTTCATCATGAGCTGAACAACTTTGCAGCTTTTACTTCTTCTAGAGTTCTGTTTTCATGCAGGGTGAATCTTTTAAGAAAAACAACGCTCACTCTCTCTGTGATTTAAACAACAGATCAAAAAACACATATATTTATATATTTGACTTTCTAACAATAATTTTGTGTCCCACAGGTGGTGTACTTCTCGGCAACATACCCTTACTTTATGCTGTTCATCCTGTTTTGCCGGGGCGTCAGTCTACCGGGAGCGTTTGATGGGATCCTCTTCTATATCACACCAGACTTCAACAAACTTAAGGAGTCTGAGGTACTGCCCCCCCCCCCTGAAAAAACCTGTTTCTGACCACCACAATAAAGGCAGCTGCAGAGGATAAACTGAGCACTAGTGGGATGTGTTTGGGTTTTTTGAGGAAAAGTTTAACAGAGCGTTTACAGGCTGCCCTAATGCGATTTGAGAAATCTCTTAGTGGACCTGCGTCTATGCAAAGAGTGCTGTAATTAGTAATTAAGGTGATTACAGAGCTCAGTCTTATCCAAATAGACTCTCAGTGAGCGCACAATATTAATACTAACACTCAGAATCACTGTTAAATGCATCATGGGCTACAAAATTGTGGAAAGGATGTCCATTAGCGTTAAAAAAAAACATTACTGTTAGTGTGCAGCAGAGCAGCAAGCTTATTGAATATTGAACTCTTGTATTTGCTTTGTCCAGATGTATTTAGCCTGCTGAGGCAGACTAATTATAAAGGACTCAGAAAGCTTGTTGAAAGGCTGAATGCCAGTGGTATTGAGGATGATGCATCTGTGTCCAGAAAAATGAAATCTCATATGATCGTATTGATTTTTTGACGTAATTATGTTTTATTTTGCAGTGATCGTTACTGAATTACTTAGCCACATCATTAAAGCTCAAGAAGAACATAAGAAGAAGATAGATGAAGTGTGGAATGACATCATTAGAGAGGACAGGATCGTAGTCAGTTATGTCAATGTAATGGGATCAGAGCACATCAAACAGGACCGAGTGTAACAAGACAGCACTTAGGTGTTACAGTTTCCTGCAAGAAGTATGTTTCTCACTTCCTGTCAAAGGTTTGAAAGAGACAAGGTACATCTGTGCACACGACTTGATCAGAGTAGTCAGCTGAATTAGCTCAAAATGATAAAACAGGTCAAAGAATGAGTCACATAAAATGAATCCTGTCCTTTCCTTTTTAACAAATATCTCTACATACATTAACTTTTCACAGGTTATGTTTCTACATCAGGTTTTTTTAACACGTTTTTGTACTCTTTGTGTGTGTCAGGTGTGGCTGGATGCTGCCACTCAGATCTTTTTTTCCTACGGGCTGGGATTGGGCTCTCTGATTGCTCTTGGCAGCTACAATACCTTCAATAACAACGTATACAGGTAGGTGATTATAACATGCTGCATTTCAGATCGATTCATCACATGAATCAAATACTGGTTCAGAGGAGATATTAATGTTTATCTTCGGTCACTCACACATCTTTTTTTTTAATGGTGGCTGTGCAGATGTCTCTTCCTGGGATTATTTTTGGTTTCCAGGCAACATAGTGTCTGCTATACCTTCTATTTTGGGACTATTCGAGCTTCCAGCTGCATTGGTCTTTTTGATTATTTTGGCTCCGTTTTACACTCACAGACTCAGGTGTTTGGTTTGCCTCTGTCACGCAGTCAGATAAACACTCGTCTGCAGCCAATATGAACATCTTAAGATTTAAACTTTCCTGAAACTGCTGGAGCTCACTGCCATTTTAAAAGACCAGGTCGATACAAATGTATTCAGCTGCGCGACTGCAGGATGCAAAATGGCTCTCCACCATCCCTTCCCCCTCTGTGCCTCTCAACAATGTGTGACGGGTTGATAAGGAATTGATATAGGCGTGACAATGGCTGCCTTGTGCTTTGTCTCTCCCGTACAGAGATTCTGTCATTGTCTGCTGCATCAACTCCTTCACCAGCATGTTCGCTGGCTTTGTCATCTTCTCCATCGTGGGATTCATGGCCAATGTAACAAAGAGACCCATCGCTGATGTGGCAGCCTCAGGTAATTGCAATCAATGTTGAAACTCGATCGTGACAGTAGGCACAGGAAGGATATTCTTGTGACTGTGCAAAATGTAGCCCTTTAAATGGCTAAATTTTGTTCCCTCAGTCGGACAGGGAAGCTTTTGGCTTGTCACTTTTGATTTTCGGGTTTATTAGAAAGGAAAATTGCTCAGTGATTTTGCTAAGCTCTCTGTCTTTTGTAAATACTCGTGTTTGACATTCAGCACTCACGCTCTTTTCTTCCAAGGACACTTTGGATTTGAGATGCTCTCAATTTATCCACAATTACAGTCACTTTCATAATAGCTAAGTAAATGTGATAAAAACTGTTAAGTTTTGAATAAACTTTTTTCCTCCATTAGTTGTACAACTCAAGCACAATTGCAAGTGCATTTCACTATATTTGTCTTCATCAGGACCTGGCCTGGCGTTTCTGGCCTACCCTGAGGCCGTCACCCAGCTGCCCATCTCTCCTCTGTGGGCCATTCTCTTTTTCTCCATGCTGCTGATGCTGGGAATCGACAGCCAGGTAAAAGCAACCCAGTAAAACGATCTCAGTTATGGCTTGTTGGAATATAATCATGTAGAAAAACTGCTGATGTTTCAGCTTTTGTCGAGGAATGCTTCAATACATAATAAAAAAAAAGGTCAAGATAAATAAAATAAATAAGTTCAAGGCCGGAATTTAATCATTTCAGGGAGGAAACCTTTATAGTGTGTCACAGTCATGCAAACAAATCACTATAATATAATGTAACTTGTCTTGTGGTTGCTCTATCATTCATAAAAGTAAGTTATACATTTAAAACAGGCCTATAGCCATATTGTATCAACACTGTGTTACATAACTTTGTTCTGACATGACTCTCTCCAGTTCTGCACTGTGGAAGGCTTCATCACTGCGCTGGTTGATGAATTCCCTCATATTCTCAGAAAACGCAGAGAGATCTTTATCGCAGTCGTTTGCCTTATTTCATACGTCATTGGACTGTCCAACATCACGCAGGTAAATACGTTTTTATTACTGGAAAAGCTACAAACTCTCAGATATTACTGGGTATTTAATGCAAAAATAGACACAAAAGCCTCAGACTGAATAGAGAAGTCGATATCTGTCCCCATATTTGAGTCAATGCTAACTATATTTTCTCCAGTTTAGCAACTGACAGCACATCATTACTTCTGTGGGGGTTGCTTTGTGTTGCATTGATGGCTTTGTGACAGAATAATTAAACATTTTCCATAGACTGGAGAGCATCCCATGGGACACCAATCACGTGACCTCTGTAGCTGACCCTGAAACCTGCAATATTTACTCAGCGAGGTTGTTTACTCAGCTCTAGTACAGTGACCCTCATGTGTAATCCAAAGGTCATGGGGTCATAATCCCTTTGAGACTGTTGTTGTTAGATGGAGTCTTTCAGGTCATTAATCATCATGTTTTAACACCATGAAACAAGTTCACAGCTGTGATTTCAGCAGGTTTTCCTGTCCAACGTTTTCCTCCAAAGCAAAATGCCTCACACCTTTAGCCAGAATTGCCTTAAATATAGTATTCTTAGTTTTTGTGGCCCTGCTTTTTTTGAAGACCATCTGAATTACATCAAATGCCACAATCAGGCCAAAATGTATCCTTAACACTTTGACAATGACATGGTGTCTGTAATGGCTGCATTTTTATTGAGTTTGTTGTGTGTATTCGTGGTCCACAGAGGTAAATTCCAGCTCAACCTTTGATAAAGCCACCATCCACAATTTTTTTTTTAATTAAAAACAAAAACTGAGGGGAAGATAATATAAATAATATAATGTCATAAAATATAATGTCAGTAATACTGCCGAGCACATGTATGCTCCTCAGAGGATGAACCATCACACACTCTCTTGAATTCTTCTGTTTTAGACCACACACTAATTGTGAAGTCGAACAAAATAAGAACATATTACACAACTGTACTCGAAGCATGGTGATCATCTTGCCTTCACAGGTCTAAAAGGATTTTCTTTATCCTTTTAAAAAAAAAATACCATCAAACATCTACTTGCTACTGCTGCAAAAAGTATATTAGCAGTTTTGTTAAAAGTGAATCAAAAGAAAAGCATGAAAAACAATAAGGGAAGGAGCCAAAAGGCAAGAAAAAGTCAGGGAAGAAGCTTCAATGTCTACTTACTTTTGAGCTAAAAATGACAGAATCACTTCAGGCCAAGGTCATGTTTGCTAATGACACTCAGGGACTCTGCATTGTCCCTCCACTACTGCCAAACTGGATTTCCATCATGCCACATGCACAGCCCTGTTAGAATGAGGCAGTTACCCTAATCACTGCTCCTGGCAGTATAAAATTCACCCAGCTTCACAGGGTAGGAGCTGACGAACTGTCGCAGCTCCCCCTAACGTCCTGATATTGACCAGAAATGTTTAAAGGAAATGCTTGATCTGCATTGGTCATATCTGTGCTCTGCATCCACAGCCACACAGTCTCCACAAGGAGGTCTTAGAACCAGTCCGTCCTCACCAATGAGAAGTCATTAACCCTCACCAGTCACAGCCGCTGGTGCTCACGCCCTTGACGTTATTACACTTGACCGATTTAGCACTGTCCTGCACATCCGATACTATAATTGCTCCTTTTGTGTTTTCCTCTTTGCCATCACTGGTCTCAACATTCTCCTTTCTTTTTCCGCCTCTGCTTCTGCTTCTCATTTTGCAGGGTGGACTGTATGTGTTCAAGCTATTCGACTATTACTCAGCTAGTGGAATGTGCCTGCTCTTCCTGGTCTTTTTTGAGTGCATCTCAATTTCATGGTTTTATGGTGAGCCACAATCTATCTGTTTTTCTATCTGAAACAGGACAAAACATGTCCGCCTTTTGTTGCTGACTTATTGAGAGCTGAAACCTCAAGATCCGATATCCAGATCCAAGATCCAGATTAGAGTCATATGTGAAATCTAGAATTATGTAATGCATCTATATTCGCTCTTATTCAACATGATAAGTAAAACTGTGTTATTATGTTATTGTTGGTTTCCAGGTGTGAACAAATTCTATGACAACATTGAGGAGATGGTTGGCTACAGGCCCTGTCTGTGGTGGAAGGCCTGCTGGGTTGTTTTCACTCCACTCATTGTGGCTGTAAGTGTTATCTGTGCGTAACATGCAGGATTGTAACCAGCAATCTTTCAGACACCAACAGTGAAAATAAGACACCAAGGACAATGTTGAGGCTGAGGTGAAGCAAATGCAAAATATATGCTTAATTTTATTGTCCTTTAGCTTAACGGCTCAAAAACAAAAACCAATCTGATTATATTTCCTTTATTACATTCATTTGATGCAATCGTGTACAATCTTAATTAACTGCGAGCACTTAAGGAACATTACTATCTAATACCTTCAAATGATATTTTGCAAATTTTGCATGTTGTGGCCAAACGGCAAAAGCTTACTTAGAATTTGGACTGTATCATTTCTTCTATATATACATATACATAACTACATGCATACATACACACACACACACACACACACACACACATATATATATATATATATATATGTACATAGCCTAAAATTTAGATTTTTTTCAGTCCAGATAAGTGGAGTCAAACAAGAACATTATTATGTCAGAAAAATGTCCTTTAGTTTAAAAGTTGTGCAGCTCTGCAGCTTTAATTGCATTTACACTGTCTGTAAGTTCAGCGACAAAGGTCCTGAGGTCTCTGTTTTCTTGTGTTGTCCAGGGAGTTTTCCTGTTTAGCGCAGTGCAGATGGTTCCCCTCACCATGGGTGACTATGTGTTCCCAGCCTGGGGCCAGGGGGTTGGCTGGTGCATGGCCCTCTCCTCTATGACCCTCATCCCCGGCTACATGGGCTACATGTTCCTCACACTCAAAGGCACTTACAAAGAGGTAAGATCAAGAAGGATTCAGTCTGATGGTTGGTGCAGTTCATTCAAATCAATGACTGTCTAAGTGGAGACTCAGGGCCCCATCTGTCCCTGAGGGGGTTTCAAAGGGGCCCCAGCAAAAAGGGGAATAATTTATTTTGACTAAATCGCACCAACATGTAATACAATGACAAAATATATGGCATTTAGCTCATAGGTTTTGAAGATTTTTTTTAAGATAAGACACTTTTTGACATAATTTTATCAAATCTTTGTCAGTTTAGGGACCTCTGATGGTAATTTCCACAGAGCCAATAAAAATCTGTACAACACTGCACACAATGACTATTAGTTACACTGAAAGAAAGCAGAATCAGCAGACATTACATATTATCTACATATGCAAATCAAACCTTAATTTAAACACTGATACACACTCACATGTGATGTCATTACGCTAACTGGTACATAAATACCGAGTTTTGGCTGATATAATTCAAATACAGTAACCACAGATTTTACACAGAAAATGCATCACTGTACTTGACTCTGGGTGTTTCACAAATCTATTAGCTGGTTTGAATTTTAATCTGCAGTCGGCAGCGAGGCAGCCTCTGTGTTGAGAGTTTCGAATGGATTACTTTGTATGCAAGATTTTTGGCTGAAAAATATTATTGCATTCTATATAACAGACAAATCCAAATTCTGGGAATACAGTGGTGTTTATAGAGACTAGTGATGGTTATTGGAGGATGATTTAAATGTGACACACAGAGCATTTCAGGAGACCCTGTAGATTTTTACCAACAACATCAATATATGCTGGTAAAAAATGCTTTCCAGCATATATTGACCCAGGATTTATGTCACCTTCTCTTACATTTACAATTTACCCTTAATGGATGGCAATTATAGTGGTACCTGAGGTGTCATTTAGCTCCAGGAAGAGCATTCACACTGGGTGTTTAAATGCTCAGCTTAGCCCATTATGACTGTGCTCTTTGCATTATAGCTGTACTATATTCAGTGCAAACTCACAGGCATGCTGGATAAAGACATGATAAATACTCATGACGAGTAGAACAGTGATAAAAGGATTAGTAAAATAGAGTTTCTAATTAGTTCTGTTAAGCCATTTTAGATGCCTTTTTGCTACAGCAGCCATGAGTTCTCAGTAAATTACATTTATTTGTATGTGGCAGAATGGGACGCTGCATTTTCATTGATCTGATGATCCTAATCAATGGAAGAAAATACCTTTTCCAGCACGCCATTTACATTAAGAGCTGTTTGATTTGCAGTCATTCACTATGCGCTGAATAATAACCTTACATCTATGCCGTCTCTAGTGACAGATATAGCTTTGAAGGCACCACTGACAGAATAAATGGGCCATAATTGCAGGCAGTGCAACAGAGGCTGTCAGAGACGATGTGCAGGTGTCAGATCCTGCAGTACCAGCTGATGGCTGATTGTCTAATTGTAGCAATCAGCCAGTTGATTAGTGCTCTGCACCCAGGCGGACCCTTAGTTTCACAAACACTCCATATAAATGGTTGCTGTGTCGCTTATCACGGGTCCAGAGCTGCTCATAGTTCAGAACATCTGGAGGGTTTACAAAGTTTGGATTGGTTTTATTTAGTTTTGTAAACTTGGGCCTTAAAATATGTGCATGTCATGAATATTGGCTTGTATGTTCCCTATCAGCCATATTTTAGGCTGTAATATATGAGGTGACTGCATATCAACTGTAATACTGCAAATGTATAAATGTCTTTTCTGAGAATATCAAGAAGAATGTTCAGACTTAAAGCCTGAGGCTCTGCATAAATCAAGCTCATAGCTTTGTAGCTGCTGTGTTTTCTTACAGCTTAGGGGTTCTATCAGCTATTTGGTCCCTGATAATTGTAAATGACAAAATCTCATTGTAATTTGGGCACCATCTGTAAATTTTTTCAGCTGTGTGATATCACTAACATAACTTCTCTCTTGTGCGTCTCTTTTTCAGCGTCTGCGGATGATGATCAAGCCTTTGGTACTGGTGAAGGCTCAGGAAAACGGCCCCGAGCAGCAGACTGAAAACCAGAGTCAGAACCCTGCCAACGAGGAAGCTTACATCTAGAAACTTCTGCCTGTCTCTCTGTCTCGACCGCCAGACTGGCGATCCACACAGAAGAAACATAATCAAGGTTGGGAACGACCACCAGACTTCTATGTCTGCTTTTATTCACCTACCTCCTGGTGACACGTGAGACCAACCTGATTATACGGTTATTTTTAGGGGTTTTTGTTTGTTTATTTGTATAATACAGAGATATAAAACTTACGAGGAAAAACAAACTACCCAGCAAAATTGTTGTGATATTATGAATTTCATTATGCAAAAAAAGTTAGTCTTTATAGAAAAGGAAATGTGACTTAGGAAATTACTGTATATTGAATATATAATTTAAATCTGGAGGCCCGCGTTGATTCAATAGTATTGTGCTACTTTGAAGATAATAATTAATCTACTAAACTACAATTACTGTACAAAGAAAAATATTGGTTAAATGCATTTTGCTTGTACATGAAATAAATACATTGAAATGAAAGCAGTGCAGTAGGTGGGGGGGAAAAATGCAAATTGAAAGTTTGTAAAGTCAAAATTGAATATCGACCAATTCAAGGCAAAGACGATATGGGAATGTGCAACGATAAGGCCAAATCTGCTTGTATGTTTAAAATATAATTTAGCCAGACTATCACTCCCTTGCAGGTTTCTGTGGTTTGCCTGAAATGTTTACCACCCATGTCTGGGACTACCTTTGAAAAGCACAAGCACAGTATGGAATTTTGAAGCGTCCAACTTTTGGCTCGATAGAAACTTGTGACAACAGCAAAAACAACTTACATAGGAAACATAGCGAGAGACTGTTATAACTGTTTCTTTGTTTGAAGAACAATAACTTTGTATGTTGTCTGAATCTTTTTTGTAGAACCATTTTTAGCTCGTTTTCTATATGTGAGAGTGAGAAGGACCAAAATTATACTCAAGTTTGAAAGATTGGTGCAGACATTCGACCCGATGACTATATATTGGAAAAAATCAAGCATCCTTTTTGTCTCTTAAGCAACAGGGTACAGTAGCAAAGACAGCATCCGCCTCCGAGCACAATTTGGATGTGTGAAATACCATTTCCAATAATAACAGTGTAGTCAATGCATAATTTTCTCATTTGTACTGTGCATACTACATTTCTGCCTGAGATAATTTGGAAAATATGGATTTTCCTTCTCCAGATAACCAGTTATGTTGAACGACAAAGTTGTATTGCAATAAGCTAATGCTAACTCTGATCTACAGAATTATAAACTGTGAGAATGAAAAAGCTGCAGTGGCTGCAGCACTGGGGACTGTGTGAGGGATTTATTCGATAGCCACCACTATCCAGACTGGAACCGTTTACTTGTGTATCTCTTTAGTAACCCATTTCTCAGGAACAAAGGTGGATTTGACCAAATTCTCTCAGACACTACCATTATACACTGAAACAATTGATGCTATATCTAATAAAAAGGCACTTTTGTTAAATTTTGGCCATTTTCTCCCATTAATCCAAAATAAATTAAGGAGCAACAAAATATGGAAGCACAAATCAGTGTAAACACTTCATTTTTTATTGTAAATACAAAATTGGGCTCATTCCAAAGCTGATCCAAATTTTTGCATGTATTTTGTGTGCTAATCGGCTAGCATAATTTCTTTCAGTGTAAATGAACAATGATGGCCTTCACTCTGTCATTTTAGTAGAAGCCATAAAGTGTTTCTATCCTGAGGCGAGTGCAGATTTTGGTAATAGACTACAGGAGAGAGAATTTTTGGCTCAATCAGAGGACAAACCAGGCGAAAGCACTGTTAAAACGACAGGACATAGCCAGAAGCTATACAGGCCAACACCACTGAAACTACTCCTTTTCATAGGATAAAGAATAAACCTATTGTTACATATCAAGTTTGCTCTGCAATAAAAAAAACGACTAATGTATATATAGAAGCTGACTCTGTGACAGGCCAGACATCACTGTTTAACTATGAAGAAGGATCAAGGAAATGTGCTTCTGTGGCAGCTACATGCGACAGGAATCAGGTTGAATCCGTCCCGTTTCTTTTCTTTTATTTATGTTTTCTTTCCTCAAAGATGTGTGAATTAAAATGTGCAATGACAAAGGGTTTCCGTGAATTTTGTATAAAGTTACCATACTGCAGTTTTTCTCTCTTGAATGATGTTGTAAACTGGACTGTGTATTACATGTATCTGTGAATGTCCGTACGACCTGAGTTTTTCTTTTCTTTTGTCTAAATGTTGAACAAGAAAAAAAAAGTGATATTATTTGCTGTTTTCTGCAATAATATTATCTCAGAAACTAAAGCACATATCTCTCTCAACTGTAAAAACTATCGCTACAATAACAGAATAGAGTAATAATAAAGATGATAACAATAACAATAATAATAATTATAAAGAAATAGAAATGTCTAGTCAGAGAATATTGTTTTGTATATTTCTAGCTGTTTCATGGGCCTAATGTAAAATATTATATGTAAAAAATATAATAAATGTCTTTAGATGGTGTCATATGAAAAAGCATGATTGCAATATATGTTATCTGCAAAAATAAATAAAGACCTATAGATTATAACGCAGGTGTCATGTAATTTTTCCATTAGAAAAGTCAGCAATATTTGTGTCCATTCAGGTTCAAATGTAAGCCAATGGGAATTGTAGAAAGTACAAATATGCAATGTGACTTCTTGAATAGCTGCAAGCGAGGAATTTAAAGGTATGGAAATGCCCTTCAAACTTCTGCATTAATGAATGAGAAGCATTTGCGTGGCACTGACCAACTCTGACCTGTTATGCTAATACCTGATATGTTACATAAGTGAAATTGAATATGCAATCAGCTCCAACACTGTAAGACCTGTTCTGTGTAAACTTACCTGATAGTTTCTGACAAAACAGTTCTTGCCACGGCTGTATCCGTGTGACACCTGCACTGAGAGCTGTGCCAGCACTGACACTGTCTGCCGCCTGGCTGATGGCTGATCCCTCCCAGTCTTAATGCACCATCCATTTCCATGCTGTTATGCAGCAGTTAGCCCGCATGTGCTACAAACCAGACAGCCACCAAATCATTATTAAAGGTACAATGAGAAAGAAGTAAAAAATCTTTATTGTCACAGAATTTCTAAGAAGCGAAGAACAAAACCATGACTTTTGCATAAAGCATCAATTATATTAGATAATGAGTTTTATGTCTTTCAATAACGTGTCTGAAATACACGCTTGTGCAGAGGAAAGCACAATAATCACAAAATATGCCTTGTTTTTCCCAGCATACATCTGTTTTGGCTCTTTTACTAGACATCTGTTTACACTAGAAACAATAATTAAACTTTTTTATTGTTGGAATTTGTAATAGAAAAACAAAAGGTCACATTTACATCTCCTCCAGTAGTCAAAACTATTAAATGTTTACAGCTTTTGTATTTTCACACTGTTTATTTGGTTTGATCTCTGTGAACTTCTGTGAACTATGAACTCGGGGAAGCTTTTCGGGCAGCTGTCTCTTTTAGCAACCATGGCTGTGACACATCTCTAAAGACGCTGATTTGGTTGTGCAGTGTGAAAGCATTATGTATACAGAGAAGGTAGTTTATGTCAAGGCTCTAAACTTTTCACCTCCCAAAAAGATACACTTTAAACTCAACACAACAGAGATCAGCATCAACACTCAATAAAAAACTACAGTTTGTTAAATGTTAAATTTCAAGAAAATATTTCAATGGTCATTTTGGACTCAACCATTCACATTCACCCCTGTAAAGTTTCTTTGGAACCTCAAAGCTTTGTGCTGTCTAATATTTTATCTTTTGAATAAAATATATAAATGTATAAATATTTACAATTAATTTCATTTCGCTGCATGTGTGGGCTTTTTACATCTTCAACAAGAGTATGACTTCTTTGTCTTTGGTCTCTTTTTTTAGCTTTTTCAAGCAACAGCAGTCAGACAAATCTTATACAACAGATTTAAATATGTAATATTAATGCCAAATGCACTCCACAGTTAGTTGAAATTCTCCACAAGGATATGTGAAGCTTAATTTAGCAGATATTAAGGAGTGACAACGTAAAAGTTCCCCCAAGGCCTCAACATGCTTGAAACAAACTAAGTGCTTGTTACTGTCAAACTTGAAACACTAATGAAAACATTTTTACTTTCATTTTTTTCTTACTGATGCACATCAAGGTCACATCTCCTTCAGTCTCTCTGGAAAATGAAACACATGTTGTTCTGTGTGATGTTTTTGCTTCATCACAGACTTTGTCTTTTGGTTTTTTATGGCTTGGTCTTCTTGTACATCTAGTAGGACAACCTTTAAGTCTGGTGATGCATTGTATTATAAATTTTTTTTAAAGGGACCCAAAAGCAAATACACAATCACCAAGAGTTAAATGAAACAAAGAGCAAGCTAAAATGAAACAAAATTGAAATAAACCAATAAAGCAGGAGGAATCTGGAAGGTGCAGGAAAAAAAGAAAATCCACTAAAAAAGGAAATTCAAAAACTTAACAGACCAGGTTTAAACTAGGAATCACGGGCAGAATTAGATATAGACAGAAAAAAACAGGAAGCAGAAGACAACTGAAAAATAAAATGACAACTTAAACGGGAGGGATGTGGGGAGAGATAAAATGAGGGATTGGTGAAACTAATGATCAATTAAAAAGATCAGGGAATCAAACAAAGACAGGAAGAGGAAAAAAAGTGACACAGGAAACTACAAAATAAAACAGGATACAATTGATCTCAAATCAAAAAGCAGGACATAAATATAATATAGTTTATATTTAAAGTCTACACTCTGACCTTGTCACTCACCAAAACATTACAACAACTCAACACAACAATGATCGTGGTTTGACAATAATAATATTCTCAACAGCCAGCTAAGGGCTCATTAATGCATTAAACTAGGTGTTTGTCAGATTGACAGAATCTGAAACCTCCTCTCATAAGTTGTGGCATACTAAATTTTTTTTTTCAGAAACAGACAATCCAACAATAAAGCACACTTGACACAGCCACTGAGTGGTCTGCTCAGGTGTGGCAGCATGCAGGATTCAAACCTGTCTGTCAGGCTTTTCTTCACACAACCACTTCCATTTCTTTTTGTGTGGACCATGAAAGCCTTTGAGAAGAGACTTTCCGAAAGTTT
>JAQNCA010000014.1:9987036-10000196 GCA_029783725.1 Acanthurus tractus
TGAAAGAAGGAAGGCACGGTCTGCACTTGGGCAGCGGTGTGGAAGGAGCACAGGTGGTCAGCCTTGTCCAGGACAAGACACAGCTACGACGTGTGTCCTGGTGCGAGGGCCCATCCAACGCTGCTTGCAGCTTTAATTTTCTTTTGTTTTTGTTTTTGCAGTATTGTTATTTTTAGAAATGCATTGACAGCATTTGTTTCATCAGTAAAAAATGAGAAACCATTTTATTTGATAGAACACAATTCATTTTCCATTAAAGTCAGATGCCATTAATAAACAAAGCTGCGTGTTACATAACAATAGGTCATGAGATGCTAACATACATTAATTAATCTTAGAACCAGAAGTTTTTACACGATACGCACCATTTTTGCACCATCTAAAGTACAATTTCTTGAGAATCTCATTACTTTGTTTGAGTCTGGCTAAAAAAAAGGTCAAATCGGCTTCAAAACTTAAGTCCCAGACTGATGGGTCACCTTAAAAAAGTACGGTGCTTATTACCTGCAGGTCCGTTATGGTCATGCAGTTTTCATACAGATTTCTGGTTTTAACCCATGCAGCCTGATTCAGGCTCCTGCTATGGGAACTGTTTCACGTTTCATGTTTGAAAGTAAACCATGAAAAGGCATTTCTCTGTTCATTTTAAGAAGAATCTTAGGTCTAAAGAAAAAAAGTGTTTTTGTGATGCTGAAGTTGCAGTTAACTGATTTGTTGTGTTGTATATAAAAAGTAAAAACGTAAGAATGATAAATTGATTACATTTTCTAACATCCACCTTCTCCCTGCCTTTCTCTTCTTCATGGTGATTTCCTGATGCATCACTTTCCTATCAGGAATCCTGCAGTTGCCCTTGACCAAAGCCTTGGCTTTTGTACAGGATTTGGACCCTGAGCGCTGGACTGTGATGGTCCTCTGCTCTGAAATAGTGTGAAATAGGTCAAATGCTTAGGACAAATTTCCCCAAAGGGATTAACAAAGAGGGGCTTAAATGAAACTCTGGAAAACCATTTTTTGTCACAGTGCATCCATAGTTTTTCTTGTTTACTTATGGGTTAAGGAAAAAATGTTTAAGCTTTAATGTAATTTTTAAATGCAGCTTTATGGTGAAGCTGTTTCTTAGGGAGAAGCTGCCGCCTCCTTCTTGCTACTGACTCTTGAATCGAGGTGTTAGTTGACTTAAACTATTGGAAAAGGGGGGGGTCAGGGTTATTATTTTCTCAAATAGCCTCCTTTTGTCCTGCTTCACTGGCTAGGTGATTATAGCCCCTTTTTTGCTCAGATTCGAACCCCTGTCTGTGTTCTCATTCACAGGAAGAAGTGTATTATGTGAATTAGTAACTTCCAAGTGCACAGACTGACATGTACATTCTGCATACATGCACAAATTCTGCTACAGTGGTGTCAGAGATCAGTTTCCTTTTAATGAATAAAAGGCTAAAAAATGATGCGAATGGCATGAACAATCAAAACTATTTAAATGTCTGGGGTCAGTGGTTGGTAATTAAATTTCAGTGTGGTGCAAACGCATAAATAACCTTAAGATCACCCTTAAATATTACCACAGCATGGTCCCTTGGTTCATTAACATGCCTCATTAAATTTATGATATATGATTTCAAGAAAACCAAAGGCTTCTCGCTTTGTCTCTGAACAGGTGACATTGAACTGAATGTCTTACTGTAAGGCGTGACTTGATTTTCTGGAGCAACCAATTTCACAGCCTGGACCGCCTGTCCCTGCTGGTCTTTCATTTTTGAAGGTTATCCAAATAAGACAGAAATGCTTCACAAGTGTCTGTAGCTTCTGTTTGTGTGTTGTTTGCGCTCCTGAAGCAATCAGAGATGCTTTCTCTTTCTTTCATTTCAGAAATCCAGCTGTGATTGTGCAAGTCTGGTGCTCAGAAAATCACCAGGGGTCGTCGCAGGTTCAAGGTCAGTCTGAGCTTTGAGGAAGGTTGAATGGAGGAGGTTCAGCCTCATCTTCACCTCACTCAGCCCCCTCTGTAGAAGCAGCCACTGTGGATAATTGCCTCTGTAATGTGTGATGTTTGGTCGAGGTGGTCTACTCTGCTTGTGTGTCTTGTTCCCTGTCATACGTCTCAGCAGTTTTCCCAGAATTCATCCCTGTTTCTCGTTTTCTTTGTGTTATTATCAGAGTACATTGTTATAAGGACATGAGTCATCATTTGGCTGAAATCACTGTCAGTCCAACCATCACACAGACTTTTGTCACTAAGAAACAGAAGAGATGAGCAGTTACCTCCTCATGTAAAAATAATGTTACAAAGTGCCTTTTTCCTTTTTGTTTACTTACGTAATTTTTTTTTTTTTTTTTTTTTTTTTGCAAATGCAGCTGTATTACAATTGTTCTTTGGATGCTACTGTATGAAAACAGCCTACAGGTACATACCAAAGCTACAGAGGCCACTCCTCAAAAGACTGACATTTAGACAATGTCAAGTCTTTTACATAACGATCATCTTCGGTACAGAGACGCTCTTTTATAATCTCTGTGTCACTGTGTCACGGTTTGAAAGGCTCTCAGGGCTCTCTGTGAGCTGAGGCATAACGCAAGAGGAGCTGAGGGCCATGAGTATTCGCAAAGCAAGCTCTCATAGTATTCAGTCTTTAGCATTTAGTGCATTGCATAGTGCAGTGGGTACTGGGGGGGGGGGATTAATCCATGGCCCCTTTCATAAAGTTAGTGAATGCCCTGAGTGGTGCTAGGAGAAAAGCACAAGGCCCGGCAGCGTTGAGAACTGATGATCCATGATGCCTTTATGCTATGCTGGTCTGCATCACTATGCCTTCTTCTTCTCCCTCTTCATGTGCTGTGGCTGTATCTGCTGAGGGAGAATACTTGACTGCACTCCATGAATACAGAGAAGCTGTGTTTAGTTATTTCCAGAAAGCATCTGCTCAGAGCTCTCATAGCTAAAAGTTCTTTGTCTTTCTTTCTGTCTGGCATCCAGCTCACTAAAGCATGGGGGCGCCGCTCACTGTGTGTGGAGACAGAACAGAGACAATCGTAAGAAAACAGTATTTGATGACAAGTTCAAGGATATTCAAGGATATTCAAGGATGTTTATATGGTAAATTTACACATTGTATCTGAAGTCACTTCCTTCTTCACTACACTGAAAAGCTTGCTGAAGAGTGAGTAGTAGACAGAATTTTGACAGTCACTGCCATCACTGACAGTTGTTGAGTCACAAGCTGCCTTCAAATGGAAACCAAAAACTCATGGTTACACCATGGCAAGTTCTTTACACAATAAGCTTAGAAGTAATTCAGGAGATTCCTGCTGCCAAACAATGACATCTAGAAGTCACTGAAGCTAACAACTTAGCAAGCGGTTATATATTGCAAAAAAATTCTTCAGAAAAACGGGACCTTTGGACATACAAGCATTTTACGCAGACAAATAATAAAATTACTAAAATACTTTATACATCTTAAATAACAATCTAGTATTGATCATCCACTTGATTTACTACAATTACTACCATGTTACATTATCAACTCCTATGAACTCAAGAACTCGTAGCTTTCAGAAATTTTTCACTTCCTAAGTCATAAATACCAGAAGAGGGTGGCATTTATTTCAGTTTTTCTCATTCACATAGTAAACACGACTTCATTTGAAGGCAGCAACACAACAACTACTTTTGCAAACTTTAAATGCAGATCCTTGCGTTGTGGGGTTGTTTCATGGAATTTCTGACGGCTCTTTTTAATGGATATGCACTATGTGTAATCATATCTGATATACACATTCAGAATTCAGACACTCAAATAAAATGGTGGTCTGTAAATATAGTGACCAGAGTGAAAACCGACAAGAGTAAGAGTAAAATACACAACACTTAGCCCAAAAGTAAACAAAGTAAATATTTCCTCATTCTTTCTCTTCTTTTTTCTCCGTCTGATTCTTTTGAGCTCCAGTGTGCAGCTTATCCTTAGCTTTCATATAAAAGAAACATGGCCGAGAGGATCACAATGGCTTTACTGCAAATGTATATTTCTAAGCGGCCACTTTTCCAAATTTGAACATTTTTAGACCCACTGTCCCATTGTTGCTGGTGTCAGAAAACACACAGAGGCCAGCAACCTTTTCTGAGCTGGGAGGCTTAAAGTTACAGGGGGACTAAGTGTCCTCACTTGCAGTCGCAGCCTCCATCACAAATTACACAAAGACAAAACGCTTCTTTTCACTGTTCATGCCTATGTGCAGATTTAAGATGATGTCTGATAAGACTCCTTTGTGGTGTGTTAGCTCTGTGTAACTAAAGTCTATACCAGTCAACAGTGCTTTACTCAAAAAAGGATACACATATTTTCTAATCCACCGAACACGATTTGAGTTGGGTGGAATTGTTAGCTGACATAAGCCATTTCCTTCATTTCAAAGGGTTTTTAAAGGCTGCAAAGCCCCAAGATCCTCGGATGACCTAAATGCGGGAATGTGGAGAAATGTGATAGCAGTTGTTCAAATAATGGTTCTATAATTTTTGCCATCATGTCAAACAACTTTGCATACTATGGATAAAATTGTATGCATTAAATAATAACATTGCTGCAGACCAAAATGTGTGAGAGCAAAGGCAGATTTCTTAAGACATAAATTTGCTCTTGCTGGAGGACAAATCAATTAAAAGCCTGTTATTTTCAAACGACACACATCAGTAAATCCCAGTCTGTTTTCCCTTGTAGTTTTGGCCCCACGGGGTGAAAAGTACTAGATTAATTCTTACATTTTTTTCATGATCACAAAGCTGCATCAAAATTGACAATTACATGTCTATAATATATACAATGCACAGACATAATCATGAAATCATCGAACGTGACCCTCCTGACGCCTGAGGCGCAGCAAGTATAGCAGCACTGTTCATTTTAATGATCTCACGCTGCAGTTAACTCATTTGTTTGCAGGCTCTTGTATCTTCCTGGCTCACAGGACCTTTGCTTTAGGCCAACGAGCAGAAACTACAGTATTTGGGAGCTAATATACAGTATGACATGGAGTGGATATGTCATATATTGTAAAGTATGTACCTCTAGTTGAAAAGCTGACCTTTGCTGGTCAGATATTATCTCAGACAGGAGGATAAAATGTGGTGAGTCACCAGAGAGTCTCACTGGTCTCTAGGCAGACTATCTCCTTAAATCAGTGCCGAGAATCAAATTAATTTAAAAGTTTCTCGTAAAGTGACTTATGGGTCACTTGTGCAGTCTGGCAACAAGTGGCTAATCAGTTCTGACTCAATGGCAGACGATGCTCTTTTCACTAATAATTATGGGAAGTGTTGGTGAGACACCAGAATATGAGCCACGTCTGACAGATTTTAAAGTGACATTTGAAACAGAAATTATGTCTTGGTCAGTTCATCCACAGAAGTCTATTTATAGTCCACTTCATTTGCACTGTTTTTACCATACACTCCTCTGCTATAAGTCACAAGATGTCACTCACAACCCTGATTAGTACGTTATGTAAGACATGTGAAAGTATTTGAGTTGGTGATAGAGGAACAGAACATATATTAATGGGTGGCAATTTAAAAGACATACCTAAATAAATTAGTACAGAAAACAGATGCTTTCGTGGTGTCATGCCAGACTAGCACATATATGTACAAAGCCAGCTGTTGTCCTTCAACTGACCACTTAAACCTTACATCATCACAACATAACAGAACTTTATCTAAATCTTTATCTGTAAAATATTAGCGCATCAGGCTGAGATCAATCAGCCTCCAATCGTACCAACAGCTCCTATTGGAAAACTGATTCACACCATGAGTTTGTTACTGTTACTAATGAATTGTTAGAAAGCGATATAAAAAGACAATGAAGAGGAGAAGAGGTGAGGAAAAGTCCCAGTGAACAGAGCCTCTTTATTTTATTTTATGGGAAAAAAAATTGAGTAGGTAAACAAAGAAACAGAAGAGTATGGGCAGAAAAAAGTGTCGGACGGATTTCCTCTTGAGAAGTTAAATAAAAAATCCATTATACTGTCCCATCATTATTTAGCAAATTAAAGGGATAAATATAAATTTGAGTTATAAATAATTCTTATGCTTGTTCTTTATTAAATTTTGCCTGATATTGACCCTCTAGACCTCAAGACACACACAATATAGTTCATTACTGGTATGCACGTTTTCTGATTATATTATAAATTAGGACGTATTACAGCATTAGACAATGCCACTGTCGATCAGGTCTGCAAATTTAATGAAGTTTACAGGATTGCCACAATTTTTTGGGATGTTTCTGCATGTATAAATGTGAAAATGCAGACAATGTAAGTCACTTTGGATAAAAGCATCAGTTGAATGAATGCTATTAATATTTGTAAATCCACAAAGTCTCCGTCTGTGAACTTTACTTTTCCATGGAGTCTGCTGAAACTGATTTACTCTCCAGTGGACCAGAGGATTCGAACTAGCCTGACTGCCTCTGACTCATGGAGAGACAGAGAGAGAGAGAGGAAGAGAGAGAACAGGAAAAATGACCTCAAGCCTCCCCTTCATCCATCCCTCACCATTCATCCATCCATTCTTAATGGGATACTCTAACCTGGCTGTTTAACACACATTAACATCAGAGCTCCCCTCAGCTGGAAGTATGGCTTTGGAGTCTTTCAGGGCTGTATAATTTATGTTTGGAATGATATTTTGTTTATTTCAAGCTGATGTAAAATGTCTGGTTGTCACATGAATACTGCATTTTTTTACATGTGCCTGTAACAGGACTCTATTATTTTTAATGCTGTTTTTAGACTCTTCACACTTTTATGTTTGGAAAGTAGACAAACAAACAGAATTTTTGGGCCCTTCTGCTTTCCTTCTCAACGCGAATGGGATTTCTTTTTAAAAGTTGCAAAAATGTTTCCTCTACAATAAAAAGAATGTTCCCATTTAAACCACAAACCAGGATAAAAGTCCACCTTACATACATATATTATTATCAAAATTATATATATAATATATGTAATTGATGTAATCAGGACTTTCAAGAAAACACATTAATCCTTAAACCTCTGTGGTAAAAAAAAAATGCTTGTCCTGTTCCACTGCAGTGAAGAGCCATAAAGCATTCACCATGGCAATTAAATAACTTCAGGTCTGTGTGAGCCATGAGGAAAAACAAGTTCCCATGTTTGTTTATTTATTTATGATGAATATACATTCACTTACGGCAAAATGAAATGAAGTGCTGCTTGACACAGAGTTCATTAAGCTGTAACGAGGAACAGTAGGAGAGTGGTTATTGAGAACACAGCCCCCTGCTGTTAAGCTGTTCTGGTTGGGAGGCGTAATGATGTTAGTTTTACATTAACTTGATAATTTTCTGTCCTGAAGGCACCACAAAGTGTGCTTCCATCAGGGACGATTGTGATGACATGAAGTTTTACGATGTTGACAGAGTACCCATTTAAATGAGATTTTCTTTTTCTTTTTCTCCTTGTGTTAGTTGCATTTTGAGTATTTAGTTGCTCATATACAGTTCAACTATGCTTGATTGCAGGATAACAAAAAATTACAACCAACAGGTAAATTACTTCTTCACCAATAATGCTAGCTTTTGCTCAATATGGTCTAGCACTTTAGTGTACTTCATCTTAAGGGGAATCATGAACCAAATTTCCATGCCAGTGCATCCAGTGGTAGTTGTGGCCCCTTAACAAAGATGGAGTGGATCTGTAATGTCAGTATCATTCATCCGCCATGATGGGGAGCATGAATATTTTTTCCAAAATTTCTGGGAAAGTTAATCAAGATTTGATAAAAAAAAAAAGATTCTCTCTGCACAGAGGACAGGTGAGGAGTTAATGAGCAAATCGATTTTTCAACAAATTTTTATTAGCAATGTAGCATTGGTGGTTCAATGGTAGAATTCTCGCCTGCCATGCAGGAGGTCCGGGTTGATTCCCAGCCAATGCACAAATGGACTTTGACTTTGTCCCTCATGTACCAAATCATAACAGGGTTTGTACCCAGCAGACAGAAAACTGTCATGGATAAACACACCCCCGGGCTGGTGTGATCATATGCAGCTCATAAACAGAAATAAGCTTTCGTCCCATTACAACACTTCAAAACCACAAACTGGACTCTGTGGTATCTGATTGTTCATAATAATAATGTTTGAATGTTTTTACTTCCAAAATTCAGGTTCCAATTCACACCCACAGGGGGCACTGTGATGTTAACGCAGCGCTTAGGACTGCACAGCTTTTTTGACTCCTATAAGTGTGTTGAAGTGCTTTTTAATTTTGTGTAAATAAAACTTTTTAATGGTTTCAAGACTAGATTCAGGACTGGGGAAAAAAAGGGCGATACAATTGTGGAACATGAACGTATGCACCAAATTTCATTCCTATGCATTCAGTAGTTGTCAAGGCTAAAATGAAACACTTTGAGTATTCAAATAAAATTTCATTAGTTCTCACAGCTCTTGCGCTCACAATAGCCCCTAAACATTACATCCTTGTTTTCACTGAATCTAAATCTTACGGTCCTTGTTCTTGTCTCAGCTCATGTTTGATTAATATGAAACTTTGACTTCCACTTCCTGTGGGTACAGATACTCTTGTGTATTCAGGGCTGAGCAGAAACCAGCAATTAATCTGTCACTTCAAAAACAAGTCCTTTGTGTATCAAAGGGGCCAGGGGGCTAGCAAAACACACCCACCCACACACACACAAATCCCTGTGCACTTCAGTCAGGTTACCTTTTACAAGCCTAGCATTTAGTAAAGTGCGTTATTGTTGCAAAGAGAGACAGGGGCTCCGCTGGTGCCCCCCCTGAATGGCCTGCTTTGGTTTAAAGCATGTTGCTGCTCTCCTCTCAGCCTGTATGATTAATGGTTTACCACCATAAATGTAGGGCACCAGTGACAGTGTTATTATATCCTTATGTGAATAGATTGCCATTATTTATTTAAGGAAAATGAGTTGTCTGTGTGGGAATATTGAACATGTGGGTAACAGGCTGATTATTGAATTGTTGGGTTGACACAATGGCGCTATAGGTAATGCTGAATGATGCATAATTTGAAATAAGGGAAAAAACAAAAACGGGTAGCCCATTTGTTGGTGAGCCATTTGTCTCACTATGTGTCTGGTGTTTCACATTAAGATAAACTGCCAGTCTTAACAGATCAGTGCTGACATCTTGGGCTTAGAAATAAAAACGTGATAAATTAATGCTTGAACATTTAAGTAATTACAGATATGATTTTAATCTCTGTCATCAGAGCTCTATGGTAAAGATATTGATCAGAATGTGGTTTTGGTGGCAGGTTTTTCAGGTAGATTGGTATTTCTGATCAGAAATATGTAAATGATTGTCCATCCAGTCATAACTCAAAACTTTGCTGCAATCATTAATCTACTCAATGTGAAATTTTTCAAATGGCAGCTTGATTTACAAGAAAAAAAATTCTACAACAATGGAAAAGACAACATGTTGTTTTGTTGGTATTATCCTTAAACATTATGGTTAATTGAAAAAAGTTATACTAAGGCTCA
The DNA here is from genome assembly GCA_029783725.1 of Acanthurus tractus. Taxonomy (NCBI): domain Eukaryota; kingdom Metazoa; phylum Chordata; class Actinopteri; order Acanthuriformes; family Acanthuridae; genus Acanthurus; species Acanthurus tractus. The sequence goes on from JAQNCA010000014.1 coordinate 9,996,581, forward strand.
GGCCTGGAAATTCATGGCTTTGTTTTTTGTAAGTCTTGGATGCCCTTAATAAACAAATTCTGGTGTGCTTAAAGAAAAAGGAGGATCTTTAAACAGTAATAAAGTCTAGATAGAACTCTATATATATCGGGACCCGAGCACAAAAATAGTGCAGAGTACTGCATGATATGGTTTGCAGGATTAACAGACTTACAGTGCTGATTTAAGTATAGTCCTATGTTGGGTAAAATAATCAGTGTATGTTCAGGTTTCCAGAAATGTCAGCGTGGAAGAAGCAGGCATACAGAACTGTGAGTGAAGCCAGTAGTTTTTAATCATGTGCCATTGAGGCTCAAGAGTCGGCTGGTTTCTATTCCAGTCAACACTATAGCAGCTGATTTCACTGATTACAGTTTAAAAGAGTCACTGAGCCTGATGCCTTTCACTATGTGCCCTTTGTAGCATTTTTAAATCGAGTTCTTATGCTGCTTTTTTAAGTTATTGCTCATTCAAAAGCAGCATAAGAAGGGGGAAAAATCAGTTCAGCTTTTAAAAGCTGTTTTGAGAAACATGGCCTCTATGGTTCAAGGAAACAGATGTTGAAAAGGTGTATGATGGGACATCAAGCTCAGTCTCAGACACTTTGTACAACCATCGATCCACCCTGACCCCCACACCTTCTTATTTCACTGTGCTGTCAATATATCACACTATTTCCTGCTTTCGACTTAAATTAAGGTCTTTTGAAAGGGTTTGAAGATGAGAATCAATGTTTTGTTCTTTCAAGAAAACAGTCTCAAAAACTCCTTGATTAAGAATCGTTCATTTTTTAAAATTATTTTCCAGCCCTCCTGCAGAAGGGGCTCATTTGGTTGCTGACCTCAGGCCACTCTTACCAACAAACTATTCTGAAAGTACAAAAGGTCAGGACATAATTTTACCCCACTGCTCCCTGAACTGCAGATCTGCTGTCACTTCTGGTCTTGTTTATCCTTTCAAGACGAATGCCTGCAGAAAGCATGTCTCATTATCCTATCTTAAAAAAAAAAAAAACATATCCAACAGTCCTGAGCACTTACATCTTCAGAAGAAGAACTGCATGCAAGGAAATGACTCATCACCTGGACATTAAAGAGAGAAATCCACCCGAACACAAAACCGATGTTTATTAAAAGGTATGAAGACACTTCCTTTAAACCCTAAAAAATTAAAATATGTGTTAAACTGGAGCTGCGACTCAGATTTTAAATAAATTATTTTTCAATAATTTCAATTAATTTCAATAATGAAGTTAATAATGTTGGAGCTAACTTATTTGAATACTGTTGTTTATTGTTTACTGGATTTGGTATCATAGTCTGTTTTTTTTTTAAAGTGAATCAAATTCTACAGACACCACATGTTTCCTCTTAACCTGCAGAGATTACAAGTAACTATAACTTTTTACTCCACTAGTAAAGTAGTGGAGTAAAAATGCAACATATGCCACTGAGATGTAATAAAGTAGTCAAATGTAGCATCAAGCTTAAGAAAATCTCATGACGCAAAATATCAAACAACTCTGTTTTCAAACACGTCAGACTTCATCTCTGAAACTCTTCTCTGCTAATGTAATGAAACCATCTCGATATTCTCTTTTCCTTGTAAAAACACAAGGTCGGAATCCCATTTGGATCATCTCAAATCTGCCATCCTCCTCACTGTTATAACATCAGTCGGCACAAAATATGCTGAAAAGCACAGAGGTGCCGTTTCAGGATGACAGTGCCATTGTTGAGGTGGAATAAAGCCATAAAAGGTGATAATTGAGCAGTTCCTTCTTCTCTCGCAGCAAAGATCCGAGTTCAAACTGCTACAACAAAACACTATAAATCAAACTGTCAATCCGGAGAACAAAGATGAATTTGATTGCACAGTAAGGATCACTGACTCTGAGTGTATGACAGGAGAGCAGCAAGTGTTTCAGAGCAAAATGGATATGGGTGTATTTGTGTGAGAATGGTTGGGGGTCATGTGGTATGTTTATGGTCTGTATATGTGTGCATGTGAGGAGGGCTTTGTTTTTGTTTGGTGTTTAAGGTCAGAGGATCTTTGCAGACCAGTCAAGTTCTTCCTAAACTAAACTTTAAAAACATTTATTAATTAACCTTGTTTTTGAGCAGGAGCATTTTTTTTTCGTTTGATAATTTGTTTGCTTTGTTTCTTTGTTTTGTTTTGTTTTTTACCAGGAAAACACAGAGTTGGAAAAGACATATTGTCTAAAATGTCACTGTATGCTGTAACTCAAGATTCCCTTATTGGAGTTAAGGGCTTTAATGCCAAAACTATGACAAACTCTCGGACCAAAAGTAAACAATAAGATGTGGACAAGGTGTCTATATATATTTTTTTATATATATAAAGACATCATATGAGTTAGACTATAAACTAAGATAATGAAACCTTGACAATACATTTTTTAGTAAGCATCAGGGATCCAATAGCATCAGAAGACCACAATCATCAGATGGAGTTTGTCCAGTTGTTGTGGAATATAAGGTTTACATGAGCTACTAAGGCCTCATAACTGCTGCAGTTTAGTCATCAACCACAGTCCCAGAGTCAGATAATCACTGCTGAGTACAGCTAAAGATGCAGACACTGTGCTGCACTGTGTTTAAGTCACTCAAGACAACTGTGACTTGTCAATAAAAACAACCCAGAACTGCATATTTGCCACTGCTTTATTGCTGTACCATGTCAAAACTTCAGATGTACAATTAGTCTCAAAGGATGCACAGTCGATTTGATAGCTGACGATTCAGTGAAACCTTTAAAAGTTACTTAACAGACCATTTAAGGGGGCTGATTACTCAACCGACGTTTCCAAGGTCAAAAAATGAACCAAGAAATTTTAACTCAAATAAGAAACTTAAAAGAACAGCCCTTCAGCAACTTCTGACATATTTAAAAATAAAAATAGTGTTTTAGTTGCAAAGCTTTACCCAACACTTTACCAGCAAGTGCCACTTCACATAAAGAAGGAAAGCTGTTTGTTCCTGATGAACACATTTAATGCCAGAGGAAAAATAACTCTCACTACTTCAGTTCCGTTTTTCCATTCGGATTATGTCTCATGTCTCCTTGTCTGTACACATAAAAGTATTTCATCGGGTGAGTTTTTTGTTGGATTTTTTAAGTCAGATGCACTGGCTAATTCACATTATATGTTTATTATAGCTCACTGTCTCATAAAGAGAGAAAAGAAGGAAAATATAGGAGGTGAGAGTTAGAGAGTGGAGCAAAAGAAGGGAAGAACAGGACTTTCTTCCTCCATAAAGGCACCAACAGTAGTCACTTCCTCTCTGCATATCTGCAGACAAAAGAAAATGCACAATTCCTCGGTCTCGTCTTTGGTAAGTCTTTAAACATCAATATAATTTGTTACGATCGTCTGTCATTTTACAACATTTGTCACAACACTCCACTAAAACATGTTGGAGTTTTTTTTTTCATTTGTTTTTTTTTTTCCCCACTTGCACAGAAAAACAGACACAGCAAATCCGTTTTCTTTTTTCTCTGCCTTTTGGGGGGGGGGGGGGGGGGGGGGGGGGGGGGGGGGGGGGGGGGGGGGGGGGGGGGGGGGGGGGGGGGGGGG
>JAQNCA010000014.1:10035684-10047706 GCA_029783725.1 Acanthurus tractus
CCATTGAGGCATAAAGTTTCTGTTTGATCCATGTTGTGTTTGTGGTTTGAAAAGCAGGAAGAGGCTCTGTTCTTTCAATTATAAATCTAGTAATAGAAACATGGGAAGGAAATATGTAAAACTAATTGTTTCATGAATACGAATAAGAATAAATATGCACTCCAAGGACAAGTTAAAAGTTTGTTGTGAGATTATTCTGAAGATTATAATAGATGCTACTGGTGCAGACCTCAAATCAGGCTGATCTGTGCTGTAAAAGCAGAAACACTGAATCTTTTATCAGCAGAGTCTTAATGAATCTTCTGCAACCCGAAAAACCAAATTCACTGTAAAGATAAAGCAGGGAATATAGCATCTTACTTACATACTTACATGCAACTTAAGTCTGCAAATAATTGAAAAACAATCAATACATCAATCATAACATTGCATCATCAGCTCTGAATGTAAAACGGTGCTGCATGTTTAACTGCGGCAATTACAGTTCAGTCAGCCTGGAAGTGCTCGACAGTAAACATCTAAGTTCAGGTCCCTCATTTATGGTCACAATTTCCCTAGAGAGCTGAGTTTTTCCTGGCACCTGCTTCGCTATTGCAAAATAACGTGACTTGCGTAATTATTTTGCATTTAAACAAAAACTAACATCGAGGCTTGTTTAGCAAAAGCATCCTGAGATACCAGTGGCTTATCAGCACCAAATATCTTTAGCAAGTTTAGCCTCCAATCTCTGTAGTCACAATCGGGTTTTATCCAACACAAACTCCATCAATCTTGTTCCTGGCTACACTTTCAGTGTTATATATAAATGGTTGACTCTGGCTCAGATGGGTGAAGAAAGAATCACGATGTAGCCGTGATGTCTCCCTTATTCTGTTGTTTCACCAGAGTTTGATTGTGTAATCTGACTGTGGTTGTTTAGTGCCATATATGGGGAGATGTTTAGGTGTGTGTTCATCGTATTGTTGTAAGTGCTGAACTATGTGTGTGTTGTTTCTTGTATGAGAGGGGAAACACTGCATTACACAACATGTAATGCAACATTTTTATGTCAAGCTTGCCCTTTCAGTGCATAACCTGTGCATAATGTGTGTTTTGTTTTCACTGTTTGACTTTTCCATCTCCTTTATTTGCGTGTTTTTGTGTTTGTGCTTTGTGTTTGTGTTTGTCAGGGGCTCTAAACTGAACACAGTGGAGGTGCTGTGTTTCAGGGACAGAACTCTGCAGGGAAGCCGCTCCATTCAGCAAAGTCTCATCTTCCAGATCAAACTACCTGAGCTTCCCCTCAACTCAGGTAATTTCCATCCATTTGAGTGTGTGTCTGTATGTGTTTTCTGTGTGGTGTGTGTGTCAGTGCAGGCAACAATATGGAGGGGTTAAGGTGTCTATGAATTCCTTAGTATGGACCTCTTGAAGAGCATTATCATATATTTACTAGTGTCACCTGCCAAAAAAATGCCATTAAATGATATTTTTATATGTTTTTCAGTCAAAATTTAAACACTTAAAAAGCCTAATTTGGTTTTTCTGTTAAAACCTGAGGGTATAATTACTACCAGGAACAGTCTTTGCTATCTCAGCAAGTTCTAATGGAATAAAAGCTATGTTTACTGCTGCAGTGTACAGGACAAACCTTAGATACAAATTGAGAATGAGAGATATCTGTAGTTGTCTATACTCAATAAACTGTTTGACTCATCATCAAGCTAGAAAGCAAATGTCAAGCTACCGAGGTGCAAAGTCAGTGATAACGTGTACAGTTTAAAAATAGTAAATATAATTTGACAGTATGTTTAACAACAAGATTAGCTATTTATCAAGCCATGTTTTACCTGAAACAAAAGACAAAACACTTTCATAAATGACAGGTCTGTCTGTATGAAACCCAAAGCAGAGAGTTGAGATGATTGCTTATGTCATATTTAGTATCGGTAAGCTCAGAGGGGCTGTGTTATTCTTACTGTCTGTGTTACAGTCTCTGTCATGTATTCAGATGGTCAGGAGGTGAAGTCGTATTGTTGTGAATTTCATATATTGCTTTATTCATTTATCTTCTACTGTTGAGGTGACTAGATTAATATCCGGACTGAGCCAGTGCATTAAATAAAAACAGTGTCCATTAATTTCTTTATAAGGAATTAATGGACACCCTGCAGCCAATTAGGAAAAAAAAGAGTAAAAAAAACGTAGTATATATGACTTTTGGCACGTCACATGTCTTTCTCTGTACATGCATTTGTTCTTCCTGAGGGAAAATGTTTTAATGTGTATAACGTGACTGACTTGAACTTTAGGTCTTTCTGCTGAGAAAATCTTGTTCCTTTTCAAGCCACACTAATCTCTCACAGCTTTTCTGTTATTACCATGGTTGAATAAGAATACTTGGGACGAAAGTGAATCAAATTCTTACAACAGGATGGGAAAGATGGGAAAGAGGGGGTCTCTGTGATCTGTGAAGGTGTTTTGTTGAGCTCAGATGCTTGTTTACCTCCATCTACCTCTCTGGCACAACTTGGATTTTAATTAACTCACAGACAATGTATTCAGGCAACAAAAATGGATTCAGCTAGTGTGTTTGGATTTGCATGAATAAATTTGCTGTTGTTTTGAAACTAATCAGTCTATGTCAGCCCAACTTTTCAGATACACGGGGCTCAGTTCTCACCTCAACTAAAAATGTGTTTTACTCTCTAATAAGGTTAATTAGACTGCATATTCTTTATTAAGTCTCACACATTAGTTCAGTAGTTAATCCACACTTCCTTTTAAAGTTGTCCATTCCAACACAACATTCACTGTTTATTTTGCACAACTTTACATAGCAACATTTTTTAAAATCCACCTATCGAAGGTGAGCTGAATCAGTCCGATGTAGCATTAAAAATGTAAAAAGAAGGAAGTGGACATGAAAAGAAAAATATGAAAATTTCACAATATGCTTTTTTTAAACAGGCATATGAACAAAAAAACAGAAAGAGCTCTTGATTTGAGGAATGGTAGTGAGCTAACATGGCTTTTACATATACATATGTTATCATTTGTAATGTTTATTACAGCACAAACTAGCATAAAGTGCACTGCCTTATAGTTATATACTTACACATGTATAGCTGTAGTCACATTCTTGTGTCACATAAAGTCTGGCTTCAACAAAAACACACTAGACAACTGTAAAAATTGAACCTTAAACTAGCAAAGACACTCTAGAGGCTAACTAAAAGCTTTAAACCCAGATTTATAATGACCTTCATGTGAACAAATGAACAAAAGTATCAGCCTGTCTTTATATTCTGAAGCTAAAAGTGCCAGAGAGAGGCTGATGTTTGATGATGTTTTTGTGTTAAGTCATTGTAGGTTTAGATAAAAGATATGTTTTACTCAGCCATCGTGTTGTCAGTGTTTTTTCACAGGGACACATTGCTGTTACATTTTCTAAATATGTCTCCAGTGCTGTGAACACTGTGATTATCCATTTAACACCATTGTAAAGAGACGGAGACAGAATTCTCCGAAATTTGTGTATCAAAACTTTGTGGTGAAAGAGAAAGTATGTTTTTGTACATTTGATGAATTAACTCTTTAACCTCATATAATCTGCACTATATAAGGGACATTCATGCTTATTTTACACTGGTTATGTGTTTTCTTTTCACAGCATGTCCTAAAAGTGTAGGATGGGAGAAGAACCCCAAGGGGGCCATGGGGCCGAGGATGGTCAACCTCAGTGAGTGCATGGACCCTAAAAGGTAACACAATACAGATGTGTAGATGTGACGGCATAATGGAGCTGTGTCAACCTGTTGCCCAAAACAGAAAACTTCGGCCAATAAATATAAATATCAAATTATTAAGCTATTTTAGTTAATCTGCTTTGCCCATCTTGATCCTTGATCTTGTTTTCTTAGCCTCGCTTTAATCGTGCATGGTAGTTTGCAGACAGTTAAAATAAACATCTGCACTGTTGACTAGCACTTTGTGAACAAAGACGGTCTTCAGGTGTCTCTTTGTTTCTTGTTTGCAGGCTTGCAGAGTCGTCAGTGGACCTGAACTTGAAGCTAATGAGATGGAGGCTGGTTCCATCTCTGGACCTGGACAAGGTGGTCAGCACAAAGTGTCTTCTGCTGGGAGCCGGGACTCTGGGCTGCAATGTAGCCAGGACTCTCATGGTAAGAGTGGAAGGATAAATAAAATAAATTGATATAAAGGAAGAATTTGAAACTGTGTTTTAACAGCTTAGAAAATCTTGGACTGTAACCAAAAGAGCTTTCGGGGTGTCACTGATCTTTGTTTTATTAATTCCTAAAAAATGTAGTGTTTAAGAGTATCTGGTTGCATTTGAGATCACAAGTGTCTGTGTGCCTTTGACAACACTGTGCCTACATGCACAGGTTGAACACTGGAGATTTTCTTTCTCAACAAAACCCTTAAATGTCTCCTAGCAGTGAGCCAACAACTTAGAAACTGGGCAAAGTTTACAACATCATCTTTAGAAACAGTCTAATTTGTCACTTTAATAATCTTTAACATTGAAAATGTGAGACATGAAGTCTGTGACACTAAAGGAAAAATACATTATGCAGTGCATGTTAAATTGTAGAATTGTATTACAGTTGACATTCCCAGAGAGCAGTCAGAAAGCGATAAGTCAGGAAGTCCATTAACTTCTTTTTCTTCTTGGCAAATAAAAGCTCAGTTGCTAATTATTGATCAGTGAAGCACCACCAAGTGTTGACACTGTAATGGAAAGGTTAACAGACTTTCATGAGTCAACACTATGCACAGCTTTGCAAGTCTTAGGAGGATCCACTTCATTGATGTCTGTACTGACAATGTAAGCAGCACCTTCTCCAGACAGATGGTGCAGATGGCCTCAAAGCAAACGGATCTGCAGTCAAGCTGCTTATAATTTGTTATTGTTTGTTTTTGTTGTTATAGTGCATTTATCCCCTGTGACCTTGTCAAGAGCTGTGAGCTCTAATTTTGTTTTCTTATGGTGCGAGTATTTGTTTAGTTCTATGAAAGCCTATTGAAGGATCTTGTGGTTTATCCACAGATATTGCATGATGTTTATCCAAAAACACAAGGAATAAGAAAATACAGAATTATGTAAAAACCTACTGACATTCTCTGTGTTTACTGTAAGTTTGTTCCTACCAGCATTAAATGAATGTTCTTGACTCTAGATCTAACTAACTAGATCCAAAAGACTGGCACCTGTAGGTTTTTTCCCCCATTACAACCCGCTTATTACACAGTCAGCTACTTCATTTCTTTTAAAATAAACTATTTCAGGTTTCCAGCTTCACTGTAGTTCATTCAAGTTCCACTAAAACTGCTCTGCACCATCTTTAGAGTCGGACAAACCTTTATTTTATCTGGATTTTTTAACTGATTTTAAACTAGTTACATATGTAACATAGTTCTCCGTCATTTTGCAGTAGATTGAACAATTTAAATACATGTGTTTTTGATTGTTGCGTTTAATTGTGAGACACAAAAGAACTCCAACTGAATTACACATCGTAGAGCCGTCAGTGTATCTTTTATGCAGTTCTGATGTTTATTTTAATTGATGGTTATCCTGTTTTCACCCATCATTTTCTGCTCCCGGGGCACTTTAGCAGCCTGTCAGTCAGCACCGACAATGAAAATCCCCTGGTGCAATGTCATTTATAATGTGGCTAGACATTGTGTTAACAACAAGTGATATTAATGAAAAAAACAGATAGAATAACTTAATGTTGCTCTTCTTGCACACTAATGCATCCATTATTTCGAAATCAATACACAGCCTCCCACTCAGGCCACTGACGCATCTGACAGAGGGCCTGCTGAGGACAAGTGTTTGTGTCAATAAATAAAAGTGGTCAAATATTTCAAAATAATGTGATTAAAATATGATTTTTTTTGTGTTTCCTTTGTTCTCCAGGGATGGGGAGTGAGGCACATCACATTTGTAGACAATGCAAAGATCTCATACTCCAACCCAGTTCGACAGCCGCTCTATGAGTTCGAGGACTGTCTAGGAGGAGGGAAGTCCAAAGCCATGGCAGCTGTCGACCGACTCACCAAAATCTTTCCTGGTGTGGTGAGTACTTACAGACAAAGAGTAACGCTCAGGCTGTGGAATGCAATATATTTATCTCTTTAATCATGAACAGAGGAGGGAACGTATGAGTATTTTATAATTGTTCTTAAGTAGGCATTTTAGGTATCTGTGCTGTACTTTGGTTCATATGTTCTGATAACTTTTACTTTTATCCCCCGCTGGGTTTACTGCAGTGGCTGGTGTTACTGGTGCCATCATCATTTTGCTTTCTTGCAGACTGATACGTAGTTGAATGTCAGCGATAGAATTATAAATCAATATAAATCAATCAAAAATTGCCAAAATAAATCAAAGTTTGTCTTCAAGTGTCTTCTCAGTACGGCAGCGGCTGGGTTGCAGCACAAAGTGGTACTCGTTCATTTTTCATGAGAAAAAATATAGAGTTCACCAACTAGACGAGCTTAGTGTCAGTGCCTATTGGCAAAATTTCCAATTTAAACTCAACTCTAATAGGGACCCGATAAAGTTAATGAGGGGAAATGAGTTGGATGGAGATTAGAATTGGAGATTTGTAGCCTGTCGCCTGCAGTTTTTCATGTAACAGCTTGCCAAGGCTGCTCCTTCTCATTACTCCACACAATATTTCAAACTGATTGCAGTCAAATATACTAAAAAAATGACTGTTGTTGTGTTTTGTAGATGCATTTTGCTGAACGATGGTGATAAGTGCTCTTCGACTTATTATATTTCCTGTACATAATGAATTTGAAGCAGCAAACAATGCTGCTGCCAGTGAGACAAAGTGTTTAGCTTTGCATTGTTTTTTATTTTAAGTGAAATCAGAATGATTCAAGTTTCGCTCTCTTCAAATGATTTGAGTATGAGGTAATCTGTCTTTTATCTGTTTTTCATTCATAAAGTTGACAAGTATTACACTTCTGTTGTTTTTCCAAACTTTTGTGTGTCACAAATGTCACTACTGCACTGCAGTCATATCACTCTGAATTTTATTTATGCTAGATTAATAATCATATTCCTGTTTCACTGGTTTTGCCTAAGATGTGGTGACTAAACCATGCAGAAAATGAAGAGTCTTGTAACTTGCATATTAATGCTGGTGGTTTCATTACCTTGTTAATTAATGAGTGGGTTCTCTGGGGGAGATATTTCACACTATATTACTAAATGAAAAATCATCCAAACACTCACAGCAGGGCTGTTTTGGTGAGAAAGACAGTGACCATTTTTCATGAAGTCACTTGTAATAGACATGGGGGAAAATGCATATTCATGATGTGAATCATGTGTACGGATGCAGTTTATTGGAGGATGATGCACTTTCCTTTTGCCTCTAACGTCATGTAATGCTGAGATTATGAAGGTCATGAATGTTAAATTTCAAATTTCCCATTCATGTTGAGTTACAGCCTTTTGTGTGTTGTTAGCATCCATTAAACCTGTCTGCTCACTGGTTCCCAACCTTTCACAACCTCTTCAATGCAGCAGTTCAACAAAAAGTGTTTCTGCATGCAATTCTGAATACAGACTCTTACTTTTCATTATTTTAGTACTTGTTTTTACCAAAAAATGCATTTATTTCAGTACAGTGTTTTAATCTGACATTGAATGTTTTCAATTGTAGTTCTTCACTTACCTAAGTAAATTGCCTGAGTGGATCTCCCCTCACTGCTGATGTGATACCAGGAGGGAAAGAGGCTCAAACATAGAGGCTAAATGTTGGTAACTGTGCAGTTATGAAATATTTTTCACTCTGGGCTTCAGGGCAACTGACTCATACACTGTCTAACAAGTAAGCTATGAAGTCATTTGCCTTGAACTCTGTAATACTGAAGCAGTGTTTGTCGTTGGTCCCACAAAGATGCTATTGTGACTCCGAAATTTGTTGCAGTTTAAACTAGATCAATTAGGCCGGGATTGTAGAGTCAGAAACAAGAAACAAACACCTGTGATGTTCCCTTTAAATGCACACACAATCACACACGCAATCACAAATAGTTTCATGTCACAGCGTCATCAGCTTGATACTGCAGTCTCTCTTTTGACGCCCTCTCATCATCTGATTCTCACTTATTTCTTCCGGGAATAAAAAAGAAAGTAAAGAGCAGAGGAACAACACTTAATGGGTGGCCCAGTGCTGTGATGATGATGTGTGCTGCCTGTCTGGACGCTACACTGCCCACCTGTAATAGCTGCATCCACACCTTCCTTCCTGTTTCTCTCAGTGTGGGTGTGTGTGTGCCTGCTTTTCTCCCTCTGCAATGCTTGTTTTTCAACAAACACAGAGGCATCAGGTGTGAAAGATGGAAAGAAATATGAACCAGGTAAACAGAGACTGCAGAAATGTGTGACCTGAACTGAGAGGAGCCTCTTTATAGAAGGTCACCTTATAATAACGGTCAAGAACTGATTTTATATTTTTGTCTGTGGACAATTACTATGATTGACACTGACAGGATAGTTTTGTAGTTTTAGCACCAACTTCTTCATCTTTGTCAAAGTAGTGACAACAGTGGTGTTGTTGCTGTCTTATCTAATCAGGAAAGGATTTTTTCCAAAATCTGAAGGCTTTTTTGGTCTTTCCTGGCTTGAGGTTGTATAAATTGTAAATTAGAAAGTGATTCAAAAAAAATTGACAAGTACTAGGCTTCTGCTGATTTTTTTTCTTCCCAATTTTAGTTCAAAATGTCACATCTACACAGGAATCATCGCAATCACATAGCACCCTGCAAGTTGAGGTTGTCAGAAGTGAAAATTGGAAGGCGATTGTCATCTCCGCAGCCTGAAATCACCCCTGAATGCCTAGCAACACTTACGTCAAAGTGCAATGTAAATTCAAGACTTGGTTAACGACTCCCACTCCTGAAATGCTGAGAGCGAAGGAAGTAGATCCACTGATTCTTTCCAAGAAGCATTTCGTCTTGTTATGATCTCACACTTTGACTCTGCCCTTTTCTGTCCTACTCTTGACTCTGAAATTGCCGTTGACATTTCGACAAATCTGTAAGTAAGTAAGTTAAGTTTATTTATAGAGCGCTTTTCACAGATAAAAATCACAAATCTGCAATCCCTCGAGACAGTCACAGTAATAAAAGTCTGGCAATAGTTGCTGAAGATATTTTGTAGTTTTGTAATTAGTGATTAAGAGTTTCATGCTCCACTATTAACTCTATGCTTATTAGTCCACGTTGTTATGTTATGTCACAGAAATAAGGTTTTTTTTGTTTTCAGGATCTCCTGGAGCTTTTTCTGTAAAAAGGCCCTAATGATCATGATATGTGCACATTTTATAATACCTTGTTCACCCTTAATGATATTTTTGTTCAGAGTTTCATTCAGTCAGTGTTCCATTAAGTGGGTCATGCATATGGCAATGTTGCATCTGTGGGGAAAAGCAGCAGTCGTTTGGAAATGTAGATGTAGATGCTGAAATGAAATTAAATAGGGCTGTGTTTGTTTACCACCAGGGAAATCATGTGCAGCAATTACAAAGCAAGTACACGGTGGGAAACAGTACAAATAAAGAGTGAAAATACGAACATAATTTATAAATAGAATATTGTCATGATAGTACAAAAGAAATGGAACAAATGAATGGTGGATAATGGTGATGTGCAACCAAAGTCTGCTCATTTCAGGATATAACAGTTTCTGGGTAAAGATCACAGATGTAAGAGGAGTGGTATAATATGTTAAGTGTCAGATCTGAAATATGAGTAAGTGTATATGGTTCACTGAAAAAGCCCAGTGGCTGTGTCACCATACACCTGCATGGTAAGCAAAAGCTTTTTGGCAGGCAGAGAGATGTAAGGATTTTTGTCTGTTGCATGACTCATACCTTAATTAAAATTCAGCAATGACATTTTCATATCGCAAGCACACAGATATTGCACAACCAAAAACCAAAATAATTATCTACAGAGAAGAAAATTGAATGTGAACTAAACTTTGAATTTTCATGCACATACAAACTCAGTTTGTCTGCAGCATCTTTATCTAACTTTTCTCTGTCTTCTCCTGCAGAATGCAGAAGGTTACAACATGAGCATCCCCATGCCGGGCCATCCAGTGAATTTCTCCGAGGCCACTCTCTCCCAGGCACAGAGAGATGTGGAGCAGCTGGAGAAGCTCATTTCAGAACATGATGTAGTTTTCTTATTAATGGATACGAGGGAGAGCCGCTGGCTGCCTACAGTGATAGCTGCCAGCAAGAGGAAGGTAGGAAGGGACAGTAAAATACGTGCAACAGAGAGAACAGTCTTTGTCATTTGCTGGGTTGTGATTGAAGCGAGGGCAGGAGTGGGTCACTAAAACAGCTCTTATTTTATTTTCATTGTAAATAATCACAAAACAACAAAGTATAATGTGAGAGTGGGTGCTTGCTTCGAAGAACACGAGGACAGTTGTTAGCAACTCTGCAGTATGGAGCTTTGTCACCTTGTTAAGCACGTCCTTATGGTTTGTACATTTTCTGTGTGGTACAGAGTCGCCTGTCTAATAGCTCATTTTCTAACTGCAGGAGCAACTGCAAAAGAAAGCTCTGATAAACTCACTGTCCAGCGCAAAATGGCAGGGATATAATGTAAGCAACTTGTGTGTGAACAGAACCAAACAGGTAGCACCTAAAGATCCCAGCTGGCACCTAAAAAAAGACCCAAAAATTAGACATTATATTCAATTTAAACTCTTCAAAACTGAGACTTTAACCTGATATGATTCAGTGGGTTGAGAGTCAATTTGCAGCGCTATGAGTGGGAGACATGCATGACTTTTTAAGATTATTCTTGTTTTACTTATTTTAGGCTGGAACTTTAAATTCGGACCATCAGACTCCCCATTTTCTCTTCCAAGAGAATACAATTGCTGAACAACATTTTCTGTTTCAGCCAAGTTTTCTGTTTAGCACTTGGAATTGTATTTGTTTCCAGGCAACGTTCGATAATAGAACAGTGTTTCAGGAACTTGTAGGGCCTCCAGTGGTACCACTGATGTTACTCCTATTTTTCTGTATTAGCAGAGGGGCTTTTTGAGCTGTTGATTAGGTTTTCTTCATGACCTGCTCAGTTGAGGGTTATTTGCCCATTTGTCCTGTGGGGTTGTTTCAGACCTCACCACAAATTGGCTTCACGGTTTATTTCCATTGCCTCTGCAAAAGTCTAAATGTTCGTGTAATTGATTTTTTAAAATAAACAACACATTGTTTATGTATAAAAAAGCTTTTACTGAATTGATTTGACTGAAATGTGCTGTGCTTTGTAAAAACACGATTTCTTAGAGCTGTTGTCTTTCGCTCTCCAGCTCGTGGTGAATGCTGCTCTGGGCTTTGACACATTTGTGGTGATGCGACACGGCCTGAAGAAAACCCTCGTCAGTCAGAGTGTCTCTGCAGGACCGGACTCCTCTCCTTCCTGTTCTTCTGCATCCTCTTCGTCCTCCACGCCGGCCGGCTCCGCGCCCTCCGTCCCAGGATCCTCTCTGTTCTCCAACATCCCAGGGCACAAGCTGGGCTGCTACTTCTGCAATGATGTTGTGGCACCAGGAGATGTGAGGAAACACGCAGAGATAACAAGAATACACTCAACACAATAGCTCATGCACTGCACTGACAGCAGACAGGATGTTTTTAGGTGTTTTTCTCAGCCAACAATAACTTTTTATTTTTTGGAAATTAAAAGATGACAAAAAATTTGAAAGGTTTTGCTCCAAGTCTTGACCTTTAAAGAATTTATTGCAAACCCACCTTAACTCTATGGAGCCTGTTTCAGATCTTTGTTTTGGGTTTTCAGCCTGTAAATGTCTCCCTGAGCGACCTTGTCTGTGCATCACTCAGCTGTTTTCAGCAATGGATTATCACACAGTTTGCCACCTGATCAGCACCAAATGGCTTACAGACTCATTAGCTAGTTTGCTTAATGGAGCATTTGGGAGCTAAAGACTCATCTTCAGGAGCTGTTGGAG
>JAQNCA010000014.1:10061751-10080293 GCA_029783725.1 Acanthurus tractus
TCTGGCTCCTAGACTAGACGCCAGGTCAGTCTGCGAACACACACACACACACACACACACACACACACACACACACATAAAATGCACCGCATTGATTCACACAGTGTGTTGATGTCTGAGGCTAAGGTAACCCTACACCTGCAGAGGAGGGTCTGTGGGCGTCCATGAAAGGCTTGGCCAAACCAAGAAGGTAGAGAAGAGGGCAGAGGATCTGTGTGTGCATGTGTGTGTGTCTGTGTTTGTGTGTGTTTTGGAAAGGTGTGGGTATTTGAAGTCAGTGCTGGTAGCAGATCAAGGTTAACATCTCAGCCTGATTGCAGAGGTGTCGACTGGTGGTGTTGCACTGGTTGTGCCTATGAAGCAGAGCAACAAGGGGGCATTTTTTTTCCATTAAAAGGTTATTAATCTTTTTTTTTTTAAATCTGATTTTGAGAGAAACTTGCCTTTGACATCTCATAATGTTTTCAATTGAAGTGGACACCGCCAACACTTTGTGGTGCATTAGCATGACTCAGCCATCCACTCCAAGCAAACACGACGGATCCAAAAAGGACTGAAAGCATAAAGTTTGATGAATAGAGGACACTTCATGAAATGTCTAAGGCAAGATATAATAGTTTACTTGAAAGTGCATTAAAAGGTGAAAAGATGAATTTAGAAAGCCATTTTACCCTCCACTTGAATCAGACCTTTGCTGTTTTAACTTCTGAGCACCTGAGCAAATTGAAAGAGGTGTGAAAAGGTTTTCACCTGTCTTTCCAGCACAGACCAGAGTATTTACTCTCTTAGGTTACATAAGTAGGAATGAAAAGGGAAATTGATTGTATCTTTTAAACATCCTCCATAAAATTTAAGAACTTGCTTTAAAGTAGATGTATTGTGTTTAGAGGTCAATGCCTCAGTGACACATTCAGTGGACTACCATGAAAACAGCTATCTATCTGTCTCTTTTTGTCAGTTTTGTTCATTATTCTGTATGTTTCCAATCATTTCAAAAGTGACGCCTATGCAGGTAAAACATAGACTTCACAGTATAATACTTAATATGGAGCGTTGACCGGTGTGTTTTCTTTGTCCAGGTCCTGGACCACTATGAGAGGGAGGGTTTCAACTTCCTGTCCAAGGTTTTTAATTCTTCCCACTCATTCCTGGAGGACCTCACAGGGTTGACACTGTTGCACCAGGAGACACAGGCTGCAGAGGTAAATCACACACTAATATACACACCTGCACAAGCAGATGCAAACGCCTGCACAAAACTTGCTGCACTCATTGACACAGGCAGAACGTGTCTTTGATTTTTCTCTCAACCCAGTTTTTATGAGTGAAGATCAGATTCATGTTGATCTACTTTGCATTTTTTTTATATTTGTTGGCCAGATTTTTGGGAAACATTGTGGTTGTCCGTCAAAGGACTGACTGTACCCCCCCCCCCACTAGATACAGCACTCGAGTGGGAGCTTATTGACACCCAAAGAAGTGATACAGGCCCTATTCTGTTCTTTGTCAACCCACCACTTAAACATCATGAAAAAGGGTCTGGTATGCTGTATATCAGGCAACCCTAAAGCTGTTTGTGCTGGCCATAGCTGCAAACCAAGAAACTGCTGGTTACTGGGGATGAGGAAGGCTGTCGGGCTACAAGTGCAGGGTTTAGGGTTTGGTTTACTCTTCTGGGATCAGCAGACAGGTACCAGAATGCCCGTGGAATTCAGTTTTTTGCTGTCAGAATCACAAACTTTGTTAAAGGATGCCACATGAGAAGGATGCCACAAAGAACAACTCATAGAGGCTAATCTTAACCATAAGACAATGTGAGCTGCAAGGGAGGAGCTGAGCTGCTGACTTTGACTGAGGTTACTGTTGGGTGGAAGAAGATACTTTTTGAGCAACTTCCAAACCTTCTAAACACAGCACTTGAGGGAAGCCTCGCTCATCTTTTTGGCAGAATTCATTAATACACATAAAAATCACTGCAGGCAAGACACCAAGAATGGGAGAAATTTTACTCTGAGATGCTGGAGACTGTGGATATTTTTGGGTTGTCAGTTTCCTTTTTGAAAAATGGAACAGAAGTTGTGCCCCAATTATCAAAGTCACATTGTTATGCCTCGGTGGGAAGTCTTTTTGTCTTTCTGTTCCAGTGAGATTGCTGCTGAACCGCAGATTTAGCAGGAGCAATGCAGATTTAGTCCTTGGTTTAGAACAAAGGTTCATAGATCTTTACTCCTGCAAGGATCCTGAAGGTATTAATCAAAGTGGTGCCTCATCGCCGATTAACTTTGTGATTCACACAGACAAAATCTTTAGACAGACCTTCGGTGTGGAGAGTTGTCCACCTGGTCATGCCAGGATTGCATATCTGTTGTTTGCAGATGATGTGAGGTGTTGGGACTGTGTCAGAACAAGTGAGTTACCTCCTCCAAGCCTCAGACAGTCCTCTTCAGAAAATGTTTGTAAACAACATTAGAAAGGTGGCACCTTTACAGACTGCTGGCAAGTTACTACCCTGACCGAAGGGTTTGAAGTATCTTGGATTGGGGGTAAAACAAAGAATGACAGCCAAACTGGTGCAGCATTGGGAAAGTGCAAGACATTTGTGGTGAAGAGGGAGCTGATCTGTAATTTGAAGCTTTTGATACGAAAGCTCAGTGGTAGTAATTGAAAAATAAGGAGCACACCTGTAGGAAAGGATCTGAAAGGAGCTCAGAAACAGTGCTGTGTCACATTGAAAGGAACCTTTTGTGATAGTTTGCTCATCTCTTTATTATGCCTTTTTGGCACCTCTGAATGTATGATGCTTGGCCTGGGAGAAGTAGGACATCAGGGTTTAGGAGAAGGACTTCTTGGCATTCTTACTTGGCCTGCTGGATGGTGCTGAGCTCATCAGCAATTCAAGTGCTCATGCTAACTAGCCACATGCAGCTAGCCCTCTCCACCTTCACCTCCACCTCCGCCTGACAACTTCCTGTTCAGTTTGTTCACATGAAATCAAACTAGTTTAAATTTTTACACTGGACCAGAACTGCGAAGCCGGAAACCAACCCAACCCTACAGCTTTGTCCTCTTCTGGAAAATAAAGGCGTCTTATAAGAACTTAATTGGTAGGATTTCTCTAATTAAAAGTTTATAAGCTAATTAAATGTTTAATAGCATTCACTTCATTCCTAATTTTAAGGCAGAGATTTTTTTTCCTATTTTGTCACCATAGAAGCACAGAGTTGATGTCTGTGGAACAACGAGCGGCATAAAGTTCCAACAAACATCCAGAAAACACGGTGTTGGAATATGGGTGGTTTTCCTCAAGACACCCCTCTGACATGAGACAGAGGGAGTAGAGGGAGAAACAGAAAATGAGTGGGTGTGGGGTTGGATCTGCTGCTGCCAAGCTGTGGGAAAATCCCACGTTCTCTCTCCCCGACTCCCACTTATAACACACAGATGGAGGAGGGGAGAAGAGAAAAGCAAGTTAACGAGAGGGATATGAGGGAAAAGAAGAGTGTAGATAAGAGAAAACAGTGGTGGGAGAAAAGGCTGGGAAGGAAAAGAACAGAGAAAGAAAAGAAAGAAGATTGTTAAAGAGAGAAAAAAGCCAGAGGAACAATTTTAGCTTTTTTGCTTTTTTTCTCCATCTCCTTTTCAGATCCTTCCTTCCCTTTTTTTCCCCTCCCTCTCCTGCTATCAGTCTTCACCTCACTCCCAATCAACTTCACTATCTCTTGCGACTGCTCCCTACCTCTCTGCTCACTCCCCTCTCCCTGATGGAGTGTGTTAAAGAGCCTGGCGTAGCTCCCTTTCTCTTCAATCAAAAGATGGAGAGATTGTTTTGATTGCTCAGCCCACTAGCGCCAGAAGTCTTAGCGCCTGTTTCCTGTACACAGATTAGCTATTCTGAAAACTACTGCACTTGGAGGACGTCCCTTTCTTTTTTTTTTTTTCCAATTCCAGGAAGGGACAGAAGTTCTTCTCCCGCTCGGGAAGCATGTTATTACTTATTTTGTGCGGGAACCCACTAGAAACAGGCCTGTGGCTCATTTTTTGATCTATATTCCATATTTTAAGAAGAACTCTCCCGAAATAATGATAATTTTCAATATAAAAATTAGAGGTTTTAAAGGGTCCTCACAAGTTCCCTCCTGAGTCATCACTGTTTGAAGATTATCACTTCCAGTTGCTTTTATAAAGTTTGAGTTCATCTGAATCTGTCTTTCATCCTCTCTAAAAAACTTTTCCCTTTTTTCTGTCTTTTGTTTAAAAGACAGATTTACTGCAGGTCTGTGATTTTTAGTCTCTGTGTGTGTAATGACGGATTTTCCATCAATAAATAAAATTGACCATGTATTATGAACTGTTGGCATGGATAACAGTTGACTTTTATTTTCTTCTTTGCTTATTAAGTTGCTGTTTTTACAGTTTTATCTTCTTTTCCTGAAGCATGGTCCAGAATACATTTCAGGTCATGTGTATCTGTGTGTCTGTTTGTGTGTGTGTGTGTGTGTGTGTGTGTGTGTTATTGTGCATTCAAGTGTATGTTACCATTCTAAACTATAATCTACGTCACCAGAAAGGAGTACTATGTACTTAAGGCCTATTTTGGGCGAGTTTGTAACCTGAGAACTACGTTTTATGCGGCCACTGCAGGGTTTTGGGGGAGTTCACGTTTGGTAAAAGTTTAGACTGACTGAAAGCTGAGTGTGTGTGTGTGTGTGTGTGTGTGTGTGTGCGTGCATTTCTTTGTGTGTGTGTTTTTGTGTCCGTGTGTGAGAGCATGCACAAATCAGTGTGAAAGGCTTCTTTGTGTGATCAGTCCTATTGGGATTTCATACTTTTGTAGGAGCATAGCAGGGTGGAAAATGTACTATAAATCTGGCGACTGGCAAATTAGTTACATGTTTCTCAGAGTTTGTTGACATTTGCTTTAGTATGCAACAAGCTGTGTCTTTAGCCTCACGAGACCGTTCATGTTTCTGGCAAGGAAAATCAAACATGACAAAATATTTCTAAATATTTATGACAAGATCTGTACTTGTATTGGATCTATTCCCCATTTTGCGGTACGATTTGGTATGGCCAGTTTCCCTTGTGTACTGCCGTCTGTGTAAGTGTTACCTCCACTGTCACTCCCCAGAGTGTAAACCTTCAGCTACTTGAAACAAAGTTCATCGACAAACAGTGTTCAAGACCTCCTTCCTGACTGTAAAACTCTTCAATAACTCCACGAAACAAGTGATCTGAATCCTCACATATAAAAGGATAATAAAAATGTCCGTTAATAACATAATATATGTTTATGTTGAAGTGACAAAGGCCTCTAGAGCAGATAGTAATTATGATTCTTTGGTGAATTGTAACTGCTTTGGGTCAATTATGTTGTCCTGCTGCAGAGAGTGCTTATATGAACCTATTTAAAAGGCAGGCACACATTGGATGATCTGACAGTCAGGCCCACTACACATAAGAATTAGCTGTTGAGCTAACGTGGGAAAGGATGCAGGGTTTGACTTCTCCATTCAGGTCTTTTTTTCTTATTCATTGTAGTAAAATCCACCTGTCAACCTTCAGAAAATCCCCTGCCACAGATGTTTAGGAAAAGTATTGTTGTGCTATCAAGCAACTTAAATTACACAACTTCATATATGATATACGTAAAAATTGAAAAATGATGTGTCGTTAGTGTATTTTCCCAGTGCGACCATGCTTGTTTTCATAGGTGATTTCTACGCAAAGCCTGTGATCACTGTTCCGTCTTCTTATGAAATTGCCCTTTGGTCATTTTCGGTAAGCGATGACATTTGCTTGCGTGTATATGTGTTTGTTCCGGCACACATGAATCTGTCTGAATGTGAATGCCCCATACAGAGGATGTGTGACCCTCTCAGTACAAAGGGTCTTTCTGCAGCGTTCGTGTTTCACTCCCTTCCACCTACTTCAACCGGCAATGCCAGTGAGTCACGAGATAAAGACGTTAGCGCTGAACTTGCAGAAGAATGTGTCACTTGTCATGAATTATTCCTTTTGTTTAGGTTTGATCTTGTGACAAGCCTTGTTTGAACAAAGTGACAGCTACTCCTACAAAGTGATAAACACAAACCCAGATGTTTGAATCATGTGATAATCCAGGCTTTTCCACTTCTATGACAAGAACTCAAGATAGGGTAGAGTGACAGAGCTGCTCTTAGTATGATTTTGTCCCAAAGGATTTACAGAACTGGGTCACACAGAGAGGGTCTGTACTGTGGTTAATGTTACATGATAACACTCTCAAGGGTGTAGCCTGAGTTTGTACATCATCCTCTCACTGTCGTATTTTAAAATGAAATCATTCTGAAATTACCTCAATCTTTGCTTCATTATATCTGGCTTTCCTGGAGTTAATTCGCTTCCAGGACTCTTTGGGGTCTCGGGGCCCCACTTTGTTTTGTGGCTGATTCTCCAGATATCCAGGGCAACTAATCATGTGTTCAGCGTCTTGCTCAAGAACAGTTTGACAACACACATTTACAGTTGGGAATATCAAACACGTAATGAAGTTTCAGAGTAAGCTTGCTGGCTAAATTTGAACCATATTTGATTTCCAACATTGTTGCGATAAACTTTGTCTTAAAAACAAACCTAGTTGTTGACTCAGTCCTCTTCTTGGCCTGAGTAAGTTCAGCAAAAAACAGACACCTGTGCTTCTCCCGAAAGCCGTGTTTGGCTGTTTGATTGCAGTCTGTGCACCATCAGATGCCACAAATCATCACCTTGAGTCATGCTAATGCCCCGAAGGAGCAGAGGCCCAACCACCCACGCTCAGCCCTGCTCTGGCCTGCGCTTCTTTACGTAAAACAGTGGGCTGGTGATAAAGTTGATTTAGTTACGTTGGCTCATCACCCAGCGGCTTGGAAAACTCACAAGTGCGAGCATGTATGCACACACACACACAGTGACACACAATAACACAGAGTCTCTCCTCTCACCAGTCACATGCTCTTTTCCTCCTTTCTCCCTTTCCCTCTATCCTCTCTCTCTCCCACACACACACACACACACACACTTGAACGTCAGAGGGCCCCATGTATGTCAGAGCTTTATCCAAACACAGCTACGGTTGCTCCATGCTACAATTATTACCAGATGGACTGAGGGAAAACATATTAAGTCTGCTTTTTCATTAGCACACTGCGCACCCTCCCCTGAGATCAAGTGATGGAGAAAGAGAGAGAGAGAGAGAAAAGGTCTAAGAGGAGTGAGAGAGAGATTTTTAAAAAAGTTCAGTTTATTTGAAATTCAAAATTGAGCACAAAAGACCACTCTCATCCATTTGTTTACATGTTTCCATTTTCATTTTCTACCCTTTATTTTTAAGGTCCTGTGAAATCAGAAGTTATTTTTGTGTTTCCGTGTTTCCAAAAAATCCAGTTTTATGTCTGAATGTCAAAGTCTTACTCTTCTTTTATAATCTTACACTTTTGAGAGAATAAAAAATCAGCATGATGAAATATTATTTTAGAATATAATCTAACCCCAACGCTCTATCTTTGTCACTATGAGTGATTATTTAAAAAAAGAGTTTACAATCAGTCAAGTGGAGCGCAAAAGTAATCGTTTCAGAAAATTGAATTTATCCAGTCACAGTTGGAAACAATATTCAATTTATATGTTGAAAAAGGCTGTTTTGGACATTTTTGTTATGTCTAATGTCCTGCTGATTTAGGAACTCTTTTAAATTAAGTATGTATAGCTATTATTTTAACACTTTTCAATGTTTGCAATTAGTCAATTTCTAAACCTATGGAAATACATCTAAAAAACATCTTGTAATATAAATCCCAATCTATAATTCGCCTGTTTCTTCACACACACATACATTAGTGACATCATGTATCGGTGATACAAAGCATGTGTGTATTTCTGTCCCTTATGTGTTCCTTGCTATGTGTGCTTGACATCCAATGCACCGCTAATTATAAATATGTGCTCTACTTGCTGGGATGTATGTCAGCTATGTACAGACACATCACACCTCCCGTCCGTCCTCTCTGTACTTAGTTTCTCTCTCTCCCCACCTTGTTTTCTGCCTGTTTCCCTCACACATGCACATACACATTCGACACTATACATAGTGAGTCTAAAGCTCCCTGCTTCGTTACAGGCTAAATTCAGAAGCTTTGTTTCGGTCACTGGCTTGACTTATAACCTCGCTTGCTAACCTCTCTAACCCTCTCCTGAGTGTTTGGAGGTTTTTCTCCGTTGTGCATGGGCATATATTTGGTTGTGCAGATTCCTGGGTGGCTATATTTGTCAATTATTCTTTACCTGACAACTGTCCAAACTATTTAGTCCTCAGAATTTAGCCAACCTTTCATGATGTCCTTCCAGGTTTTTCACTATTCTGGATTTCTTGTGTTTTAAATGAATATTCTATAAAAAACTTAATACATCTGAATATTTGCACACCTAAAATTCACTTTTCAATACACAGAATAGAGTTATGCCTCCAAACTCACACTAGGTGTAAACAAAGCTTGTTCTGTGAGCATTGACAGACACATACAAGCATAAAAATGAAATGAATAAATAAAACCAGTTTGAAGAATATGGCAGAGGAACTCTTTGGTCACTGGGTTCATCCTGTAAAAAGTGACCCTAGATATTTTACACCCAGCTGTCCTTTAATTGACGTTCAGAATAGACCTCTTCATGTATTTATTGCTCCTGGATAACAGAGAGGAAAAAAATCATCAGTTAAATAGCACACATTCTGTGTCGGGGCACATACCTATTCAGGACTCGGGTCAGGTGGGCCAGCTCATCGTTCCTCTAATCCCCCCTCCTCCTTTTTCTGCTTCTGTAGCTAAGGTAATATGAGACTCAGAGCTAGCATAGCCGCTCAGTGTTTCCCTTATCACAGGGAGCTATCTTCAAACACTTGCTGATAAGAATTTATAATCAGTCAGTGATGAATCCTTTTCTTATGTCTTATTTCATCAACTTTATAAGCAAAAAATAACTCTGATTTGAAACTTACTGGGTTTCATCTAAGCTACTTGGAGTTCTACACATATTAAGAGTTTTTCCAACACAGATTACATGGATAAAGGGGGGGTGGTGTGAGGGATAGCAGGTGATTTTGATCCGAACCTCTTTGACGAGCACATTACTCCGCCTCACAGGGATTCTGCTTTGGTGGGCTGTGTATTTTTAATACGCTTGTGCACAGTGCTGGAGCCGGTGCAGAGCTTTACTGTAGGTCGGGACAAAGGGGACACACAGCGCCCAGTACAGCTGTCTCTGATGTCCTGAGCCCAAAGAGGATTCATTAAGAATTACCAAATTCAATCACAGGGGAGTTATTTTCATATGTCATAAATAGGAACCATAAAGCCAACGTTTCCCTCACTACATGGGAAAACTTACAGCGGTCCTGCGCCTATACATGGCATCTCCTCCCCGGCGCCAGTCAGTCCAGAGAGATGCCTTCTTCTGGCCTGGCAGCTGGCTGTATGCATGGACAGACGGTCAGACAGACAGACAGATGACAGGGCTGCGACAGACTGAGTAGTAGTCTAGCAGTCCCTGTTTAGCTCTTCTTCCTGTTCAGTAGCTTTTAATGACTATTTCTGTGCAAGTATCCGTGTCAGCGTTGCACTTTTAGAAAGGACTTTCACCTGCGAGAGCCCCACTCACACATCATGGGGATCGTTTTTCTTCAGAGGGTTATCAACCAAAGCATGCAGCTCAGTGTGAAAAATGCATTTTTTAACGTGGAAGCTATGATTTAAGAATACATATCAGCATTTTCTTATATCCAGCATTTATATACTGTACTGTATTCCTCCTCCATGACTTAAAATTGGGTGGTGCTCACCTTGTGTACATAAAAAAGACCCTTTATGCAAACATTTTTTCTGACATGGTGATGTATGGTTGTAGTTTTATATAAAAATGTAATAAATTATCATTGTGACCCTGTGGGTCCTCTTGAAATAAATGAGGCTGCATTTATTTTTATGCAAGGCTGTCAACTGTACCTTTACCAAGGTGAACTCAGACATTGTAAGTCCCATATAAAGGTGGCACCATATATATTTTTTATCTCATCTTCTTATCATTAGAACTAGTATTTGTTATTGCCCCTACACATATAATGGACTTTTGTGTTGTAGGGTTTCAGTTAAAGAAAGTTTTGAACTAATTAAAATGTGTATTAAATGGATTGATGGAAATTTTCAGGCTGGCATTTTACTGAAAAAAACATAGATCATAGAACTGCTGGGAGGTTTGAAGAAAGATGAAAGACGCTGAATGCTGAGTTTGAAGGATGTTTACCTGACTGACGTTATCGTTGAGGCCAAGTGTGCCATCTGTATCCCTCTGTATACTGCTGGGGAGTCGATAAATCATTACATTGAAATCCCAGGAAGTCTGTGTTATCAGTACATAAAGCACACATTGTGTCCTGTTTTTGATCTATTGTTCCAAACACTGCAAACTAACGTTCACTTTATGTATTTAAGACTGTCGACTTAGTGCAGAGGATGAGTGGGTTTAAATACATTACCACAAAAAATAATTTGTTCCTGTTTGGTTACACACGACTTCTTGTGCACACAAATTAAGTGGGATTTACATTTGCATGAGCGTGTCCACTTACTAAACTGTAAAAAACTGAAACTCAGTTAAAATATTTTCATGAATCCCATCTGTGTGCATTAGTGTTTATTCCTCTGTTTGGATAATCCACAATACAAAAAAACACTCCAGCTGCATCAAAGACAGAGATAAGAGCTGTTCTGTATGTGTATATGTGTGAGCGCGTGTGTGTGTGTTTGTTTGTGCATGTCAGAGCCTGCCTGTGTGTGTCCGAATCTTGTATAGCCTGATTCTTGACTGCCTGGCTGGTCACCGGTAATCTGCCCTGGAGCTCCTCTGGACTGAAAAAGAAACACACACACACACACGCACGTTGTAGCCCTACATCTGGCCACAATGCCAGTTCTTATCTTTTTTCCCCTGATGCTGCTCTGTCCAGCACATGGAAGATAGTGATAGCATCAAGCCTCTGGTTCACATAATTAGTCACACGCGCACACACATACACGCAAACAGAAACAACACAACATGCAGATGCGTGTGTGTGTGTATAGAGTGTAAACTGTATACACATGTTTCCATTTGTGTGTTTGTTGCCCCATTTCTGTGACTAACTAACACTTTTGCTCATGTACACACACGTCTGTGACCAGCATCATCCCAGTTCCCTCGAAGGGCTCGGCCGTTTACAGGGAAGGATGTGGCAGCGTTCCCCCATTTGTCAAACTCACAGCTGTATGAGGAATATTACTACATTTTGTTGGTAATCAGAGCCTGTTTGCTGATGATTGCTTCCTGCTTTATGTATTGTGAAACTCATTATCGACGCCTAGGAAAATGGTGCGAAACCAATGTTATTATTTAGTCTTCAGGAGCATCTGTGTGGAGCCTGTTGAGCCTTGTGCTTCCCATTGTTGCCAGTATGACAAGCTGATGACTGTTTGTTCCTTCCCTTAAGTGTTGACAAGTGTTTTTGGTTTGTTTTATCGACAGATCTTAAAATTAATTAGTCAGATTTAGCATCCGACGTGTTAAAAAGTGTAGTTCATCCTGTAAAGAAGAGGTTGTTGTCAGTGATAAACTCAGAGAGTAAAGTTTTTAGGATGACATACTGTGACTGAATATGAGATCAAAATATTGCCTGGTTTACTCGCCAACTCGCTGTCTTTTCTTCTGCGTGTGTATATGTTTATTAGAGATTGTAGGACTTATTCCTTTACAAATATTGTTGGTTTGGATGTTATTTGCTCTCACTCCCACTGTAAGATTAGGATCTTTGAAAACAACCTAAAAAAATGGAGGCACAGATTTGATCCGATAGTTTTTATTCTCTTTAAAGGGTTTTACGTGTCTGTATGTGTCATGCATGCTCACATGCTTATTGTGTGAATGGGCACGTGCCCGTGGGACTTTAAGAGTGTTTGATTGCTCCTCTGACCACACGTCAGTTGGCTTTGACTCACAGCTCTAATTAAACAGAGGGCAGGTCTGGACTGGCAACACACACTCACACACATACACTCACACACATAAACACACACAGCCTCTGGAGTTGATCTGTTATTGCCATTTGGTTAGCTGCACGCTCAAAACGGTTCATTAGATTGAGTTTTTATTGGTTACATACACGCACACACACGCTTATCCTCCCTAGGAGCAACGACAACAACTTAACTAAAGCTGTTGAAGGCTTTTATTTTCTGTTTACAGCATTGCGTTATAAAGATACAATCCCTACTTTAGTCATAGTTAAGAATGAAAAATGTAAACTTTTTTAACCTCAGACATGTTATTTGGAGAGTGATTCAAAAGTACTTATGCATTTTGTTTCAGTATGTAGTTAATTTTGTGACAAAATTTTTCATGCATGCATCAGACACTTGTAGTGTTACGAAACACTAGTATGACTCAGAGAGAGTGTTGATAACCTCTTCTGGTATACAGGAAATGTGCTACAGGAAAATGGGAGCAGGGAGAGATACAGAGGGAGAGAGGAAGAGGGAAGGGAAGAGGGAGAAGAGAGGCACTGACAGATTAAGTGAGAGAAAGAACAGAAAAACAAAGTGAGACGGATGGAGCAAGAAAAATCCAAACTTTTACAGGAGAAGGAGAGTCAGGAGAGAGAGGAGATATGTTAGTTGTTTGACAAAGACACTTCAACAGCAGTACCTAAAAATGTGAGGGAGAAAATCAGTGAACAGCTAGAGAAACAGATAAGATAAGAGCTGCAACTACAAAGGACAGCAATCCTGAGAATGTGAGAGCAGAAAGGCTAAATATTTAAGAGAAAAGTTAAGGAGGTGGAGGCAGAGCTGTCCTGAAAAAGAGGGCGAGCAGTCATTCGGTGTCTCAGGAGAAACAACAGGACCCAGCTGTTGCTCCGTAGGCCACCACACCCAGCCGAGAGAGGCTCCATTTGTTGTTGTAGCTGGCCTTTATGACTCCGAGAGAGAGAAGAGGGAGAAAGGGGGAGGCAGCGGCAGCAGTGGAAGTTTAAACTTTGAGTAAAAGAAATGAAAATAGGGAAGAGGAGCGAACGTCCGCCCTTGTCTAGGAAATGGGACTAGCAGGGAAAAAAACGGATGCTGCATCACTTCCTGGTTTGTCGTTTCTCAGTAATGAAGTTTGGTCACAAGGTTTGCTATCAGGGCCGGTGCTTTGTTTGATTACCCGAAGACCCGAGAGTTTATGAAAACAAAGGCAGGGACGTGACCTCAGCTGGGACCCGAACACCAACTCTGTTCCCACCGATGCTCCTCTGAACCATCACTTTTCCCTTTCAAACAGTGTCTAACCACTTTCACTCACAGCCATCCTTCACGTTCCGACTGATGCCTCTGATCCCTTCGCTTCGTCAGCCTTTTGTCTCTCTCAGCCTTCATCTCCCTGTCTATTGTCAATATTCAGGTTCCTTATCTCAGTCTATTACCTGCCGTCTGCCTCCTCATTTTAAATGCGTCAGCATATTCCACCGAGGAGCCAAGCCAACAATAAATTCATCTTGTTAACAAGTATGTCTGTGTAGACAAAATCTGATAAAGAAGCGTAGAGCTCTGCCGCTTAATAATATTAAAAACACATCGATTGTCCTCTCTGTTGTATTGAGTGACTCGATTCTTCATTATGATAAACATGTGCACTTTGGTTTATTGTCAACAAAAACCTTAAAAATATCACCCTGCCAGTGTAAATACTTGCTAAAACAACATCTGGGGATGAAAATATGTAAGCTAATAACATTAGCTTACAGACGAATGTGCCCAGCTGTAAAAGGATAATACTGAGCCTTTTGCAAAAATGGAAATATGTATATTTAACTCAATCTTCAATATTTACATCATAAATCATTATTATTTTTTGCAATACAAATTATAGAATAATTACAGCCTTTTCTTTTGAGGTTTTAAATGGTCTTTTTAGATCACTGTGTGTCAGCTCATTCTCTTATTCTCAGTCCTATTCTCTGTGCTGGCAGCGCTTTATTAAACAGACAATTAATACCCGTTATGTGGTCTGTATTAAGTGTCAGTGTTGTAGTAAAAAAAAACTAATGGTTAATTATTTTAGGCTTTGGAACAAATATAACAGGTGTTTGTTATCTGGAGCAAACCACTTAAGTAGTTAGTGTCGCATTGTGTGATCTGACGCTTTTTATGATTCATTTAGAGTCACGGCCTTGGTGTTCAATGTGGGTGTGTGGGTCAGTTGCATATCAAGCCCAGAGGGCATGTTCTGCTGAGAGGGCAGGTTAGGTTAGTAGGTTTCCCTCCTCTTCCTGTCACCACCCATCTCCTCTTCCTCTTCCTGTCCCAAATCTCAGTGGACAGAGCATGTATCCATGTACACACACACACACACACACACTCGCATATGCACACACTTACATACATATTCAGCCTTTTTTTTTTACTGTGTTCCCCCCCTGAGAGCTGTGGGTCTGGAACAATGAGGACGCCAGAAAGAACACAGAGGACAGGAAATGGAAGAACACAAATTTGGGGGGGTTGTGGGTGGAAGGGGCACCTAAAGCCGTGTGATCTCAGCTCAGACTAACTGTATTACAAGGCAGACATCTGATATGGAAACAGTTTAGTTGTGGCTCACTTAGTTTGCCTCAAAATAAAGACTAGCTTGTTTGGTACCACATGACAGGCTGCTAAGTTCTGTGTAGGTTTGAGTTAGTGAGACCTTCAGATGTGCAACTCAGATTACAAAAAGTAAATCAGAGTCCGACCTCAGGCTCCACGGGATCACTTGTATAATAGTTTTAACAGCAGAAACAATAAAAGAACTGCCCTTCAGTCAGAGACACATGTTGTAGCTACTTAGCCAGTTATGTGGTAGATGGACAGATCAATCTTTATTTGAATTATCTGATAGTAATTCATAAAATCCTGTTATCAGTCTTTTAATGTGCACCTTTTCCTGTGGATGTGTGATGGTCCGAAAAAATTATACCCACCAAGGGCTTAATACACAAATATTTTCTATTTGGTGAGTAAATCTGTCACATCTGTCCACAGTAACAGGTAAATATTTTTAATTCATTAGTCAGGTAATAAAACACTAACACATAACACATTCAGAGAGCTGACTTTGTGGTTCATTGAGAGCTGCGGAAACTTTGAAATCTGCATGACTTTGTACAGCAAAGCAAGTGGGTGCTGATGGTGCATTCAAGTGCACATTGTGACTTAAAAATCTTTTTTTTAACACAAAGTCTATTTTTTTTTCCGTCATTTTCCAAGGATAAAAAACAGTGTGGCCACATCTGTCATTACTAAGTTGTTCTTTCAAAACATGATCTTAATTAATTTGATGATAAAATCAAATAAATTTTCATTGTTTTCTGCTCAGGCAAGTTTTGAAGATCTGAAGCCATTTAATTCCTGTCTTATCTTTAACTTTGACGTTGCTTTTACTTAATTCACCAGATCAGAAGAATCCTTGTACAATTTACTGTGATTAGTTCAATCAGAACCTCTTCATATAGTAGTAACATTAGTAATTTGACTAAAGTAACCCTCACCAATTCTACACTGATTCAAATATAATCAATTGGAAACAAGATCAGTTCAGGAAGTCTGTACTGTTTTAGAAGTTTTTTTCCCACAATTTTGAACTTTTAATTTAAAAATTACAGTTATTTCTCTCATTAACACAAAAATCTCTGATCTTGTTGGGTCTTTGTGCTGTCCCTCTCTGGCTGTGAACACTTCAAAATCTGTGCGTTGGTGGAAATAAATGTTACGTGTGGGTCGTCTAGACTTTGTAGGTTTAAACAATCTTCAGGTCTGTTTCAAGTTTAAGGTGAGTCCCTCTAACTTCCACATCAGATACAAATACAGCTTTGAATGTGGATCAAACATTCTCAACATGTTGTATCTTCTGAGGCATCTGGAACAACTTTATCAAATGAGTGTTTTTACTGCCAAGCAATATTAGCCAAAGCCTTGCTTATTGTGAGGAATTGTATAAGCTGCCTGGAGACATTACTTTATTAAACAGCAGGCATTAAAGGCTTTGGAGCCCTTTAGTAGTATGTTTTTACTGTTGATTTGCTTTGGATAGCCTGAAGTGGTAATGAGTTGAAATTGGAGGCATACAAAGAACATGATCACTCCCCTTAAAAAAGTGCCATAATGGGAATATTTTACATATTTAGTCATATTGAAGTTCTTTGATTAGAGAGCAAAGCTTTTTGCTCAGCATGCACTGCAGATTAAAACATGGTGGCTGTAAGGTGTGTAGTGAGATGAAATGAACCACAAGAGTTTGTTTGAACACTCTTTTTTTTTGTGGTAGACATCAAAAACACAGAATGTAGGTAAAATTGGTTTCTTTTGGGGGATTTCCATTCAAATAAACAGAGGGAAAAGTGCTTGTCATTTGTGATGGATCATAGCCTGGAGGGTATGTGCTTTCGCATCTGCTCCTGTGAGAAAATGCATTAAAATAAAGTCTCATCAGATCGATTTCGCCCTTTTCTGGACTCCGTCATTTAAAGAAGTGTGTATGTGGTGACTGAACCTTGTCACCTTAAACAATTCCCACATGCAACTCAAAGCAAAGGGCATTTGACATTTTCTAACATTAACTGCACTGTGCCCCTAACCTTTAGTATAACTCATTGTTCTATAGTAAACCCCGCGCTTTTCACCTAAGATTACCTTCCGCTTTTGTTTATCTGAATATTATATTGCTTTATTTTCCTGAAGATTTAATACACACTTTTATATTTAAGACAACTTAATTTTAAAAAGCTAAACTCAGAAAAACCCTGTCCTGCCACAGAGACTGGACATGGATTGCAACAGTAATTTATAATGGAACATCCATAATCTCAGTGAAGTGCCTGCACAGGATATGGCAAGTTTTTCCCACCAGTCTTTTGACCTCAAATCTGAACTTCAGCAACAGCCTCTAAAAAACTAAAATAATAATTAAACTGTAATTATATGAATGCTGTGTGCTTTTATTATAGCTTAAAGACAAAAAAGCAACTATTTCAAGGAACAAACTAAGTAAAGTGGTAAAACAACAAATTTAGAAGCCTCCATGCAGGGACAATGAATGGTTTGTGATGTGAATCATGTGTTTTGTCTGGGAGGTTTCACACTGATGTGTTACACAGTGCTCTCCTCAAAATCAAAACATCAAATGAGCAAAAAAACCTTTCAGAAGAAGAGATTCGGAGAATCGAACAGCATGTGCCAAGTTGCTCTGAAGCTGTTCTAGCAGATTATGGTGAAAGATTATCTCAGAGAGAAACTTTATTTCAGTATTTTTCTCTCTCTTGATGTGTTTTACTCTGATTCTCTCTCACTTTCATCATGAAACACTTATAGATCTGAGAATCAGGTCATAGCCTCTCTCATTTTCCTGACTTTGTGAGGAATTTGACCTTTTACCTTTTCACCCTACTTTAAACCGCCCCTCTACCGGTGTTACCACCGCACTGCAGATTCCCACCACATTGTGCAGGAATGTCTGAGGGAAAGTCAGGAATGTGGTTGGGAATGCAGCGTGCTACAGCAGCAGTTGGACTCAACTCAGGCCAAATGAGATCATTTGGTCTGCTCAAAGTGGGCATGCACATGCACTCTCCAGCATCTGTGTTTGTGTACATTTTACATTTGCTGCATGTGCTCGAGAGTGTGTGAGAATGTGTGTGTGTCATCATTATGTGTGTTATCGGAATTGGAGACTCAGACAAAATTGGATTTAACGCCTTTAATCCTAGTTGATCTTTTTTACAGGCATGTGACATGCTGTCTTCCCGACCAAGATTAAGTCTGGATATTTAACAAAAGTACATTTCCAGCAACATTTTCCTATATATTGTGCAAAGCCATCATGGATCAGAAGTGGTAGGATATTTTTGAACTTTAAATAAACTTGTTGCCAGCCGGTAGTGTAACCCACAAAGACCAGAGGGCTGTTCTGTCATTACAGAACCCAGAATGTTAATTTTGTTAGTTTTCTTAAACCATTCAAAGATTTTAGAGGCAGATTGTTTTATAGTGATTTTTAGCAGCTGTTTTGCCACGTTGAGTATTCTGATTGAGTTATTGGCTTAAGTTCTTTGCTGCATGCTAACCACGCTATCAGAAGCCAATTGCTTCAATAAGCATCAAGTGCTTATTGAATACAAATTCACAGTGTATTTTCGTCTTCATTAACCTATAGACTGTTGTGCAGCCTCCTGCAAGACATGCTGCGCTTCAGGTGATGAATAAATGAATCTACATTATATTAATAACCAAAGAGCCATCTCACAAATGATGTATTATATTTAAACCATTGGACAGATTGGATTATATAAGTTACTTAATCTGCTGAGCTTCGAGGACCATGAGAATGAGCATTTGCACACATAGCGGCAAAGATTTTGACCACTGAGCTATGCTGTTTTGTGCAACCACACACTGTAACCCTGACAGGCTGTTGCTCCACATTACATACAG
>JAQNCA010000014.1:10086348-10098336 GCA_029783725.1 Acanthurus tractus
CACACACACACACACACACACACACACACACACACACACACACACACATACACACACACACATACACACATAAATAAGCCTCTGACTAAAACCCCAACCCAGCCAAAGTGAAATCAGTGCCAACACATCCTTGTTGAAATGGAATCCAAAAAACAAAAGAGAGACAGAAACACATAAAAAAGGAGCAATGGTCTCCATGGACACTTGAATACAGCTGCTGCTGTGATTTCGCTGTTGCTGACTTCAGTCGCTGCTGCAGATCCCACTGAGGAAGCAGGTGGTTTTGGCAGTTATGACACTCCACCTTTCACAGTCGTGAACACCTTCTCCACAAACATCAGAGTCTTGGATTAGGTCGCTGTCTCATGCATTGTAATCACTTATTAGACAGTTTAACATATTGAAAATTTGTTTATTGATGAAATTGAACAACATGGTGTGTCATTTAACCCACAGTATAGAAATAATGAATGCATGTATCCTTTAAAGCAAAAGGACAGAATTTGGTGAAATCTTATCCTTTTTAACTTGGATCATCAATCCTCACACATTTCTCATGTCTGTGTGTATTTATGGGGGTAAAGACAGGAGATGGTTAGCCTAGCTCAGCAAACAGACTGGGAGCCATAAACAGCAATTTTGACGATCCGATTTAAAAAAATAAAAAATCTGAATATGACACTGTGTATTTAGGGCAGTGGGGCTCAAACTGGGGCCACTGGTGGCACATGGAGCCTCTGCAGGCCAGTGAGCAGGGAAAAAACATGGAGTGAAACTGGGTTGAATGGATAGGATTTCTGAAGAGAAGATAAACAGGAGTTTATGGATGTTGTTGAGCAGACTTTCACTAAAATTCAACTTTGATTTAAAATATTTAAAATTTAATTAGTTGTTCCCTCTATAATTGTTAATGATTGTTAACAGTTGTGTGTTGAGGTCAAGTGAACTTATTTCAGCATCTAAAGGGAGGCATGCCAGAAAAAGTTTGAGAACCATTGATTTAGGGTTAGAGAAAAAAAGACAGTAAAACATGCCTGTGCAGAGGCCTACCATTATACTAAAGCCTGTGCTTACCAACTGTATCTGGCAGCCCACGCAGTAGAACGAGATGCTGCACAGAAGTGCTGGGTGGATGAATGAACTATTGTTGTTCATGAAATAGTTACAGCATGTAACTCCACCTAAAACCACACAGCGTCTTTTTTTAAACAACGGTTTGTGTAGTGATTACACAAAGGAGATGCAGCTTTAGGAGCGTTAGAAGGTTTATTTTTGAAGGCTAATCGCTTCCTGACTCTGCAGTTAGCATACAAACATGAGTGGTGCCGAGCTGCTCTTTTCACTTTCGGAAAGAAAGCAAATAAGCGAATTTCCAAAAAGTGATTCTTTGAACCGCATTTTAAACCGTAAAAAAAAGTGACTGTATTTATAAGTTGCACCTTGCTTGTATGCTTTTTCTTAAAAATACACATATTTTCATACAGAAATAGATTCCACATGGGAAGTTCTGTCATTTTACTAACACATGTTGCATAAGATAAAAGACACATGTGGTGCAGCTGTTAATTCAAAATACTGGCACCTTTTTTATCCTCTAGTTCAGCCAAGAAGTATCAGTGATCACTTTAGTTAATTTTTTTTGTTATCTTTTCTAGAAAAAAATGTTTTGCCAAAATGGATCAGCCCAGCATTGATGTAATACACTGACGGTTTCACATGAAGATGCCAAATCTGGATCCACAATGTAAATTACTGAGTGCTCTTGATGTTCGCTGTTGAGGACACGTTCTGTACTCTAAGCAGAAGTGGCAGAGCCATTACTGCCTCAGTACCCAGTGCATCCCCTTCGTGTTCTCTTAGCTTCATGCTGCCGAAGTCATTTACTGCTCACAGCGGCTCCTGTAATGATGTGTATAAATATAGTCTCTTTTCTGTGTATTCTTGCCTCTCCTCGCAGAAATGACACACAGGAACAAAGTGTTAGCAAGATATTTCACCGTCTAGGAAGAATAAAACTGAGGTTTTTTGTTTATTTTATTGCTTGTTTATTTACTGATAATTTCCTAGGTAGAGGCCATGAAAAAAAAGTTGATACCAATTTTGGGTTTTGTATTTGTGCCTGTTTATGTAAATTCTCAACTGACCGACCTTTTGCTTTTGAACCGTTGGTTGGACAAAATCGACATTTGAAGTCATCACAAGGCCTGTAAAAAAAAAGCACATTTTTTTGTGTGTGAGTGCACAAAAAAATCTAAGCTGAAAGTTTATCGCATTTCTTTCAGTTTTCACTGGGTTCAGTTGCTGCAGTGGAATTCACATTTCAGCTCTTTGAGTTGCAGAGCAGCACATTCAGAGGAATGCAGCGTGTATGTGTCAAAACTGTGTGTGTGTTTGTGTGTGTTTGCTCTCATGGCCATGTGTGTGTTACATTCCAGACAGCGTTGGAGGTATGTGAATTACGTCTTACAGAGAGGGAATGTGAAGAATCTGCTGCCATGAGAATGCTGCTGTTGTTTACTGACGCAGTAGTGAAAAGGACGTTCCTGTGTGTGTGTCTGTGTGTGTCTGTGTGAGAGAGACAGAGCGGGTCACATGTTGCTGTCACTTCCTGGTAAGAAACCTTTTAGCTGTGATTGTGAGTAATTATTGGTCCTTGTAGCCAAGAGAAGGAGAGCTGCAGACTCCCTGTATGTTCTCTAAAGTGCATTTTGTTTTGACTCACACGTCACTTGTTTAGTCAGAATTCTTGCTGTTTATCCTGTTTATGCATCTCCTCCTGTTTTTAAAATTGAATCAAAGATTTATGGCTGTTAGCAGAAGTGTATTTCATCACTGCAGCCTCTGTGGTTCGAACGCTTTAAATTAAATCAGTGGCTAAACAGTCAGGGTCTCGACTGCTCTGTTTAGATCGTATTACAATGAACTGGGGTTTAAACTGTATAATTTAGTGTTTGTTTACAACTTAAAGCAGCTCAACAGAGCTTTTATTCATGTGTTAATGATTCAGTTTATCAGACTTGGGCATAAGCATGACTTTAAATTCATCCTTGGCCTTGGAAATAAAAGTTCAGCAAAGTAATCACAAAAAAAAGCTGGGGTTTTTTTTTCTTGAGATCAAGGGTTGGTCAGAATTGGTCCCCATTTAGTTTATTTTGCTCAAGAAGAGGTAAGTAACAGGATACTCATTTGTGCAGCCAATCCACTGATTGACAGTTGTTGATGATTTTGCGCAAAGAAATGCTGCAATGCGGCTTTTAAGTCATTGAGGGGGACAGCAAGCTAGCAAACATGGACGTTAAAAATGCAGTTTAAAAATACTTTAGAATGGGATTTTCAGCTGTTGTTTGGAGAGGAAATGCACTTCTTTAACAGAAATACTGAGAGACACCGATGTAAACAAAACTTTTGTTTGTTAACAGACCTCCACATGGCATCTTTAGTGTCTGCTCGTTAGCTTTTTTGGAGCCCAGTTTTGGACCATCAGTTGAGTTTTGCAGCAAAATTACAACTAAAGTGTTACATTTTTTTCAGTCTTTGATAACTTTTTTCTTTTGTGTGTTTTTCTCTTCAGATATGGGATATGAGTGATGATGAGAGCATCTGAAGAACTTCAGGAACAAAGCCTGAGCCTCTGAAAGACTGGTCACTCCAATCCATGTTTCTGTTTCATTTTGAAGGAATCTCACATCCACAAAGGACGAGGGGACAACAGCTTCGTGGACAACAGCAGACAAACTAATAAAATTTATATAATGAAAAGCGAGCACATTAAAAACATCTCCAGGAAAAGTGGCTGAAAAACATTCTTAACATTCTTTATTTGGAATAAAGAGCAACCAAAGAGCTGAAAAAAGTATTTAAATAAAAATAATGAACAGTGAAAGATTCAGATTGTACTTGCTGTTTTATGGTTATCAAACATCTGTTTCTAACCAAATAAGTCAATTTTCCACCATATGCGGTAAAGCTGTTGTATGTAAGGAAGAATATACCTGTTCCTTCACTTGATGTGTAATTAGTCACTTTTATTCAGTGTTTTGAGTCGGTTCAACTCCCTGAACAAAAACACATCAAAGCACTCTGTGTTTGTATTCTGGGACTGTATTATTTTTGTATAAAATGTTTAAAAAGCCTCACTGAATGATCACAGGTTTGGTCCCTCCCACAGTTTCTCCATGAGCACATTTAATGGGTTCGCTGAAGAGTCCTTTGGCAAGACAGCGACATACTACATCTGCTCGCTCATTCAGTTTGTAAAAGAGCCTCATATAAATTATGAAAATGCAAAAACACTCCAGATCCATCCATCTTCCCGTCTGTTCACTGGACACGGTGATACATGTCACATAGTTAATATTAAAACCAGCTTTGTTGCTTTTAAAAAAAGGAGACTTTCACATCACTGTACAGCAGCTGTACTGTGGCCTCAGATATGGACACGACTAACTGTTACCGAAGGAAAACCTTGAAGCTACAACTACACGGTTTCATCTTTAGAACATTTGGAAAAAGTGGAGATCTTCAAGTTCTGTTTGTGTTGATGCATGCTCTTATTTGTCTGTGCAGTTTATGTTGGCTTTTCTTACCCTGCCAGCCCCCTGTTTGTTGAATTGTTAACATGTACAATATTTTCAGTGTAATCACATGTAAACTTAAAAATCTGCTCGGATACTTATGCAAGAAGATTAAAGAAATCTGAAGTTCATTTCTAAACATTTTAATTTAAGTTTAAATTGAGGTCAGAGTTGTTAAAAAATTGCTAAATTTCAAAATTCAAATTAGACTGTCTCTTCAGATTTGACTCCTAAAATTGAGATTAAGCTCAGGAGTGATTTGGTTTTCTTAATCCTGACTATTCTCACTGCTGTTTTTGTTGTGCTTTTCTTCCTCTATAAGTATTTAACCGAAAACCTGGAATAAAATGTCTCTTTACTATTTGTTAATTTCTGTGAGCTTTTTTTTATTGCTGTATAAAAAGTGGTTAATTTGGAATTTAAGTATATCTTAAATACACCACACTTAATCCCTCTTTACACTCAATAAGGCTGCATCTGTAAAATACCTGTTTCCTCCTTTTGGAGCATCTCTGTCTCAACCAACAGACAACCACAAGACCACACCAAACAGTCACAGAGGCCCACACAGTCAGACAGTGGTTTAAAAGCATTTTATTGTTCATCAAGGCTACTTTACGTACAAAAAAGGTGGCCTGCCAAAACCTTTTTAGTAGGAGGAGACACAGAGCCACAAATTGACTGTTGTTTTCTTGATACAGATTCTCTTTTTTTTACAGTTCATAGTATGACTACCACTAAGTACATGCTACTTCCACTTCAAAAAGGACCTTGAAAATGTGGAACAATCAGAGTAAAGACCAACTCCTCTTTGATTTATCGGCACAATTTTGACATTTTCTTGATTACAGAAGAAACATGGCCTCCACAGATGGGAACAGCGACGTTAGCCACAAGGGTTTCATCCCTAAAGCTCATTTGCTAAGATCTCAGCCTCACTGACTGGCATCAAGGCAGATGAACACAATGTTTGTACAAAAATGCAGTAAGTTTTTTTTCATCTGTAATCTTTAGTGTACTGACTTATGTAAGGAAAAACCAATTTGACAGTTGTTCACAAGTGTAGAAATTGATGTAACTGGAGCTGTGTTCCCATCTGGAGACCAAAAACAGTCATCGCAAGACCTTCAAAAACTTGCAATTTATATTGCTTGCATGCAGTGGCTAAAATTTAACCTACCTGCCAGCCTATGACTATTGAGAATTTTTTATTTTATTTTTAGGGGTTAATTGAAAAAATCTTTATATGGTTCGCAAGACTTGCTGGACTCATGGCAGAATCATAAACATGCTAATTGCTCAAGAGGCCTCCAACTGGACAACCGCTTTTCGCTGAAGAGTCAAACTTTTGTTCAGGTGTCTCAGAAGTCACATGATTGAACACAAGTTAAATGATTGGAGAACATCAGGGACCAATGGAAGTAGCGATTGTCACCAACACACCAGTGGCTTGTTGTGGTTTCATACGTTAGCTGTGTTCCTGCACTTGAACCTTTACTCTACTTAACAAGACAAACTATAAACAAAAAAGATCAACTTTTTTCACAAAAAAAAAGAAAATTCAATGATTACAATACAAGGACAGGGAAAACCAACAATTAAATAGCTACATATCATTAACAAATTAATTGTTCCTCAAAAAATACCTACGATTCTTTTCTCTGTACATTCGTTACGCACAGCGTAATGATGGTCTTATAGTTACCTATTATAAAAAAGTATTTTTTTATTAAGTGATTTTCCTACAGTGTGTAGGGAGTGTGTGCCGAAGCAGAAAGAGAGCCTCCTACCTACAGGGTGGTAGTGAAATGATATTGAAAAAAAGAATAACAGAAAAACAAAATCCTCTGGACACTGAGCCCATTTCCCTCTCGTTTTCTAGCATGTTCTACATCCAATCTTAATCAGGGTCAACTGAAATCTGAGAGGAGGGGGAGGCATCACTGTGAGACCTTCAAAAGACTTCGAGTGGCAGCTGAATGTCTCCTGGCACACAGGTCGTGCTTACAGAAGCTCAGCTCCTGAAGTTCTGCTAGTCCCTCCAAAAAAAGAAAGAACGTGCCTGTCAAAAAAAACATTACCATCTAAACCACTCTGAACCAGTCATAGAAAGCAAATTTATTGTAAGGGACTTATATGTTAAGGAAACTGAATCACTGGCAGTTGATCTGATTCAAAATTTTGTCCATCTGAAGATTTTCTAACTTTTACCATCAGTTCTGGCTAACATCTGTTCCGATAGTTGAGCATGGAATGTGCGGACACTCGGGAACGCCGAGAAAACGTTCCACAGAGAACTCTAACGGATTCACTCATCATGTGTGATAGAAAAAAATGACCTAAACCAAACAAATATCAAACTTGTCACCTTTCAAATTCAGCTCAGCTCAGAGATATGAAATGATTCTACAGTTTGGCTAGTTTTTTTAATGTCCACTGTTATTATCCCAGTTCTTTTAATTCATGCTCCAAATGTCCTTAAAATTATTATGGCATACATGCTTGTTTGTTCCTATATCACAGTTAATAATTTAGCAAACGTGGACAGTTCGTATTTCGGTAAAGACACCAAAAAGCTCCATCAGCAGGGAACTCTGGGACAGCTGGCCCTAGCTGGTTCTTAGCTCTGTCTGTTGATAGGGAGATACTGAGAGTGTATGAGGCCTGTACAAAGTTCCCTATTGGAGGAATGTATGCCACCTTGGCGCAGGCTCTTTTACAGAGTTAAATTCATTTTCTCAGACTGCAGCAGTCTAGCTTAACTGCAGCAACAATGCAATGTTGTTCAGAGAAAAAAAGCACTGAAATACAACAATAAAGTCTGGACACCAAGTCAGGACACAAAAGTTCAACAGACGAAGGTTGAAAAGAGCTGTGACCGACATCACACCACAAATTCAAATAATCCACAACGATCAGCAAAGAGTTTTGTTTGCCGCTTTCTCTTTGCTTGGTTTGCAACAGCTAATAAACATCTATACGATGTTTGACAGCTGTCTTCACAAGCTCTTACAATTAACAACACCTTGTTTTCCAAAAGCATTATAGCCTGTCAGCTTGTGCTGTTCAAAGTACTTTTGGGACTGCAGCATGAATGTGAATAAAAGCTGGTATGAAGGTGGTGAATTTCAAGATAAACTCTTAAGACCAAAGTCCATTTTCTCTTCAGCTGAGGTGCTTTTTGGAAAAACAAGGCCCTGCTAATTTGTCTTAATTTGGTGTCTCAGCTCAGTCACGCTGAAGGTCGTAGCATCCTGTACCACCGATGGATCAACATCTTAAAAAAACCTTGACTGGCTGCGCATCCCAAAGCCAACTCGACACTAGAACCATCACTGCTCTGCTGCAGGAATGAGCTGATCGCTTGACATGCCAAGATGGATGTGAGAAATGCAGCTGTCATTGTTAAACAGAGCCTGTCCGGAGGCTGCCCCACCATAGATGCTTGTTACCATACTGAAATTAATGGAAAACACAAATACAAAACTGTAATAATAACAATAATAATAATATGGAGTACAACTGACCCAGCAGTGAGTGTATAGTGTCTATGTCTGTTACTGACAATGAAAGAAGTAACAACTAACGTCCAAATTAAAAGGCTAATAGTAGTTAAGATTGAAATGCTTAAAAACATTAATAGATACCAGCTATTAAAAACAAAACAAAAAAAACATGCATCTGTAAAAGCATTAGTTTACCCTTCAAACCCTGTAGAAATCTATTAAACCACAGTGTGTAGGAGGGGGGAGGGATAGCAAAGGTGTAAGCCAAATATAATTACAACACCTGTGTTCAAAGAGTCACAAAAACAAAGGCGCGTTTGAAGGGATCTGAATAATCTTCTCTCCCTCTGTCTATAAACCAGACTTTTTTTTTTTCTCAACCACAAAATGACATGCAGCGTCATCTATCCCCTCATCACTGTCAGCAGTTAAGCCTGTGAAACACATCAAAGCACATTGTTCAGCAGAGCACAACCTTAAACACGCTGCAGGTTAAACAACGGTTTTCAGTCCTGATCTCCTCTCTTGATGGCTGTGATGTCCAACACCACAGCTAGCTGACTTGATAACCTGACTGTGCTGTACAATGAAATGAAACAATGTGGCACCATTTAACCAATCAACACCATTCAGCAAAGTTGATGCATGTGTAGTTGGTCACATAATGGAAATAGCTGTATGTATCTGGTTGGTTGTATGATGTACGATGATTGTATGTTGTACTTAATATCCCAGAGGTGGTAATACAAGCAATCTTTTTTATTTTGTTTTTAAAATTTAATGTTGCTCAACCACATGGGTATATTTTTTCAAAAAAGCACTAAGTGTTTCATGCCAGGAAATAATTCCCAGGCACATAAAAAAAAAAAACTTGATGTGAGATCAAACAGAGGTTCCAGCAAAAGCTGGATTATACCAGATTGGGTCAAAATCAGCTTTATCAGTCCCAGTGTGTGTGGTGCCAGATTACAGTATTGTCATGCCACCCTTCACCCTCTATGGCAGTAGTGCAAATCAGACTGTGTCCATCACCCAAGTATACACATACAGTAACAAAACCACCAGAACACATACACAGGAGAGAGAGGGAGAGAGAACAAAGGTGAGAGAGTGAAGGCAGATAAAACAGGAGAACATTACAAGATGGCTTTTTGTTTGTTTTGTTTTCGATGTGGGCATCGATAGGTATCAGTGTCTGAGGTCTCTTTGGTAGCACAGTCAGG
This sequence comes from Acanthurus tractus, assembly GCA_029783725.1. NCBI lineage: Eukaryota > Metazoa > Chordata > Actinopteri > Acanthuriformes > Acanthuridae > Acanthurus > Acanthurus tractus. The sequence goes on from JAQNCA010000014.1 coordinate 10,095,652, forward strand.
TGGTGTGTGATTATTTTCTCCAAAGTGTTTCTCATAAATCTTTTCTGTCAAATGTTGGGCATCTCATAACACAAAAGCAAAGCAGTACACAAAACTACTGTTAAGGAAACAAACAAAAAAAAGAAGAAAATTAATTATTAAAACACCGCCTTTCCTCTCCGTCTTTATGTACATATAACTACAGACGCTTGCTCAGCTCCAAGCTTGACATGCAGGGATGATGGATGATTGGAAGGAGCAGCTTGATGCTCCAGTCAAGTCCCAAAGTCGAACCCTCATTGCTCAGTGCTGGTTACTGTCTGGTATTACCATACCAGAGCACAGAGGGATAAAAAGACCATGTTGTTATTGCTTGGTTGATCCTCTGAGTGCATAGAAAGAGAGCAGGCTTAAGGATTTTTAATGTTTTTAGCAGACCAGCAGGCAGGCATTCCCTCAGGGATGCTGGTGACAGACCAAAGTGACGGGGGCATGGGTTTTGGAGCTGGGGTGCTTGGGAGGGCTCGGGGTACAAGGGCATTTCCCTCCTAAACCCCTCCTCCTTCAGGACACCACAGAAGGGGAGTGGTTGTGATTGACCATGTGAGCGTCGGGGGAGGAGTTTGGGCTGCTGCCGGAAGATGAGGGACTCCCCTTGTTTTTAATCTGCAGCCAGGTCTCACCCAGTGCCTTTGCGAAGTGGTCATCCACCGAGCCCGTGATGGACACCGAGTTGGTGGCAGTGGGCTCAGGCTCCTTGTAGTTCTTTCCGAGACTGCGGCGGAAGTGCTCCTCGATTACTGGGTCACAGGCTGTATTGGCTGGATCAGCGAGAATAGAGGAGCCGGGAGAAAGAGAGTTTTTAGTTCCCATAGTGAAAAGAAAAAGATATTAAAAATTTGCTTATATAATGTTCAGTGGGCAGTTTATAGCCTAGCATCACTTGAAAAACTGGTAATGTGCATTTTAGGTCATTGGAAAAATACTAACTCCAACATCTACTTCACTTTTTCACTGCAGTTTTTTATATTAAATCACTGTTTCAAGTTTCACTGTTAACCTCAATGAGATCATAGGGATTTCACTGCGATCATAAAATGGCTACAGTTAAGTTATCAGCCCACAGAAAACATTACTGACACTCACAGACAGGACCAATAAAACGGACATATGTTTGGTCTCAAGTGCCTTTTTCAGGACAGAGATAACAGACCAGTAATAAATAAAGCATAGTGAGCCTCACTGACAGAAAACTGGATTTTTTTTTATGCATTACTTGTTATAAAAGTCAGTCATCCTGAAGAGTATGAGCAGGCTGTATTTTCTTTGAAAGGTAATTCATATTCATGGGGAGATTTCCACATACTGTGCTGTATGAGGAATCAATTTTGTTTGTTGTTTTCCAAAAACTGCATCCAAATTTAGGAACAAATGTACCAAATGTGGGTTATTTTGTAACAATTAGAATTACAGAGATACTATTTCCACTTTTCACCGTTTCTACTACAATAAACCCAAGTATTGAAATATTTAAATATAACAAAACATAATGCCACGGGATGTATACTTGTGTATGTGCGTGCATGTGTGCGTTTTATCAGTCCAAATACATTTGCATAAGTGCACTCACTGTTGATTCTCCTGTAGTTGTTACTGAGGCTTGAGCAGCCGTTGTGGGAGACTGGACAGTGAGACAGGTTGCAGTTACGGTTGTTGGCTGGTGCGCATGTGATGACTGAAGGACGATTCTGAAACAAAAATACACAAATTCAAATCTTAGGGATCAACAAAACAAGCCAAATGAGAAATTTTTATTTTTCACCATCCAAGAGTCGGTCTAAAAAACCCACGTCACTCACATCATGTGGGGGAACAACTGCAGTTTGAGGTTTCACTCAACGATTTTAAAGAATTGTAGTCAGAAGTAGAACCATAGAAACAGGAAGTGCGGCTCACCTGCTGGCGCTCCACAGCACTGACTGTGTGTGGCACTGGGACCATAGCTGCTGTGCTGCTACGTGCAGACTCCACCATGCTGTTTTTGGTGAGTGCCAGAGGCTGGTCCATGCTGGCTAAGCTGGCCAGGTGGTGATGATGGTGGTGGGCATGGCTATACAGGTGGTTGCTGTGGACTCCAAGAGCACTGGGCACCACCACACGCTCGATAGGGCTCCTGCTCTGGTCCTTGGACACGGGAGAGCTGCGGTAGTCTCCATTGGGTTTCCTGAGGAACACAGACAGACAGAGACAACAATTTACCTTGGATATTGGGCTCTGTTCGTTTTATAGATCAATTCATTTCAAGGGTGGTATCAAAGGGACTATACTGGCATTAAACTGATCTCTAGTTTGGATCTAAATACTAACCAAATCTTTTTTTTAGTGCAGCTATCAAGGATTTTAAGTCTAAAAAAACTAAAAACTTAAATTTTGGCGTATAAATAACATGCTAGTAACTACGCTTAATGATCTGCTTAATGGATTGCACTTTGTTTTTTACAGCTTACTAAGATGACATTTGATAAGAAAGTTGAGGTTAACCAAATCTTTTTATTATACCAACCAAAAAATCTAACCTTAGGTGTAAGGCATTATAAACAAAACAGTGCAAGGAAAGACTGGAGGCAGACAGAGTGGTGAGGTGGAAAAAGGACAGAGATAAAAACCATGTATATATCTCATAAATAAGGAGAGCAAGAGCAAGAG